>JAODAL010072726.1:0-15001 GCA_025379985.1 Phyllomedusa bahiana
TGTTTTGTTATTGTTGTGTGGTTGGGTGAGTGTGTGTTCTGTCTTCCGTGTTGTTTTTGTTTGTGTTTCTTAGCTGGGTCGTTTATATATGTACATGTTTGGAGGTAGCAGGGTGCTTATAGTACCCGGTACTTTCTCTGAGTTTCTTTTCCTTATGATCCAGATTGTTATTAATTCACATTGTATAGTCACATTACCATTGAGGCCATTTTGTTTGCACTTCTTTTGATACAACAAATTTATATGGCCAACAATTGTTTGGTATGTGACATTTTTGTTGGTATGACATGTTCTTGTTACGTACCCACCGTTATGTCATGTATAGTTCTGTCACAAATGGATCGCTAAGTTCCTTGGTGCAATGGTACTTTTGTTTTTGTTATTATATGCATGCTTATAAGGCACCTTGACATACATTATGTCCATCTTATGTTTTGGTTGCGAACCTGTGACTGTCTGCTTTGCAGGCGGACAACAGGTATGGATACAAGATGATCCTTGTTGGGGTGTTGTGCCTCCTGATATCTATTGTATTTGCTTCTTTTATTTTCAATAAAACCTTTTGAATATGAAAAAAAAGAAATTTAGCCTAGGAACTGCCCTGTTTGAGACCACTGCCTTAAAGTATTCAAAACAGCACTTAGGAAGTTGATTAACCCATTAAGGGTTTTTACAGAAATTAAATGAAAATGGGGGAAAAAATGACACTGTTCCGCCATTGTTTTCTAGGCTTCAAATTTACAGCGTTCACTGTGTGGTATAAAGGACAGGATAACTCTACTATCAGTTGGTACAATTATATAAATTTCATATAGTTTTTTAGGTTTTATTACTTTTACTTTTTGCGGTTTTAGGTCATCACAGACTGACAGGCATAACTTCTTTTATTTTTCTGTATACGGAGCTGATCAAGGGCTTGTTTTTTGCGGGATAAGTTGACATTTTTATTAGTTCCATTATGGGGTTCATAACACGCTTTAATCGCTTTTTATCAAGTTTTGTGTGAGGTGTTTTGAACAAAATACAGCATTCCTAGTAGTGTTTCTTATTTTTTTTACAGTGGTCAACATTTGGTTTAAATTACATGCTAGCTTTACTCAGCAGGTCTATACGATTACAGCAATACCCAGTTTGTATTTTTTTATGTTTTACTGCTGTTACACAATAAAAACACTATTATTTAAAAAGGAAATGACGTTTTTTTTATCCAAGATGGCGGAGAGCCATAACGTTTTTTATTTTTATGTGTATGGAGCGGTGTATCGGCTTGTGTTTTGCGGGAAGTTGATTTTTTTTGGTTATTTTTGTTTAAAAAGGCCTTTTGATTGCTTTTAAATATGTTTGGAAGGCAGGGTGAAGAAAATACTGCCATCCTAGTCCTGTTTTTTATTTTTTACAGCGCTCACCTTGCAGTATACATAAAAGTCAGTTTTACTCTTGGGGGCCCGATACGATTACGGGGGAACTCATTTAATATATTTTTTTTTTTCTGGGTTGAAGCACTTTAAAAAAGTTGTCTATTTATTGGGTAAAAAAATTTTTTTAAGCATCGCTGTTTTCAACCCATAAAATTTATTTTTCCATATACAGAGTTTTAAAAGGGCTTTTTTTTTGAAATATAAACTTTGTTTTTCGTTGGACAACCCCCCCGGGGCATTTATATGACTTTTTGATCGCCTTTTATTCCAATTTATGTGCTGCAGGGTGAATAAAAATTGCAATTCTGTTACTGTTTTTTTTTGGGGGGGGGGTTTTTACGTTTTTCACCTCCCGGTTACAAAACGTAAGATTTATGTTATGTTGTTACACACGCGGCGGTACCAAATATGTGGACTTTATTTTTTTTTTAATCTTTTTTGGTGTGATTGCCATTTGTAAAGAGGAAAAGGGTAGTGTACGTGTTTTTATTTTTTTATGTTTTACTTTTTTTTATACTTTTTAAATTTTTATTTTTTTTACTTGTTCCTATAGGAGAGTCGTATCAGTGATCTTTTGATCATGATCAATAGACCCCACAATTTTGCTGTGACTCCCTTGCAACTGCAATCACGTGCCCACCTTTCCCCCTGGGGACGACGGAACGGGACTAGGGAGCCCGACGATTTTGGAAGGGTTTTTTAAAAGGCACGCCGGGGCTTTTGAGGGAAAAGTAAAAAAGTTTAAATTTGAAAAGGGGGGGGGAAAACAAAAAGAGAAAAAAAATAAGACCGGCGTCAGGAAGGGGGTTTAAAAAATCGAAAAAACTGTCACCACTTTACTAAGTGTCTGACAAGGTGAGAATACCCGGAATAGCTGCCAACATTCATAAAGCTAATGGGCTCCACTTATTAGAGCTGTCTAACATAAGAACTGTCTTTGTTGCCCATAGTAACCAATCAGAGCCCATAGCAGCCAATCAGAACTCAGCTTCCACTTCTTATACTGCTTAGGAAAAATGAAAGCTGTGCTCTGTTTTGGTTCTATGAGCTCTGATTTGGTTTAGGGGCTCTGTTTGGCTGCTTGGGTCTTTTTGGGGTTTCATAGCTCTGTTTGGGTCGCTATGGGCTAGATTGGTTCTTTTTGCTCGATTGTTGTATGGGCTGTTGTGTTTCATAGTTTCATAGTTTTAAGGCAAAAAAAAAGACAAGTCGTCCATCTATTCAGCCTTTTTGTGCAAGGGTGTTTCCAGAGGAAGGCAAAAACCCCCAATGAGTAGAACCCAATTGTCCTCATTTTGGGGGAAAAATTCCTTCCACCCCAAATTTGGGCAATAAAAAAATTTCCCGGGTCAATGCCCCCCTTCCTAACCCAGCCCAATAACTTGTTTTTTTTTATACGCTCCAAAATGCTCAAACCCTGTTTGAACCGGTTATTGAATTCACCATGAAAAATCCCTCTGCAGAGTTTTCCATAGTCTCCTGCTCTTACAGAAAAGAACCCTTTCTATGTTTATGTAGAAACTTTCGTTCCTCAAGACTGGGGATCCCCCCCTTGTTCGATACACCCCGGGGGGAAAATAATCGGGAAATCTCATTTGACCTTTGATGTATTTAAAAAAATTTTATTATGCCCCCGAACCTTCTTTTCTCTAAACTAAAAAACCCTAATCTTTAAATCTTTTTTGGGTTTGTAGTCCACCCAGTCCTTTTATTATTTTTGTTGCCCGCCTTTGTACCTTTTTCAAGTCTACAATGTCTTTCCTGTGCACTGGTCCCCAAAACTGTACACAATTTTCCCAGTGTTCAAACCAGTGATTGTTAAGGGGAGAAAATTTTTCTCATCATGTGCATCTAGCCCCTTTTAATGCCCCCCCATGTCCTTTTTGCTTTGGCTGCTGCGCCTGACACTACAATTTAAATTTTTACTGTCCACCGGGATTCCCAAGTCCTTTCCGTCATTTTTACCCATGTTTTTCCTTTAACAGAAATCATTAAGGATTTCTCTTCCCCATGTGCATAACCTTGCTTTTTTATCAGTTTTAAACCTCTCTCCTTTTTCCCCCCCAGGCCCCCCAAATTTATCCAGACCCCTTTTTGGTAAACAATTATCCTCTATTGTGTTGTTACTTTACAGAGCTTAGTATCATCTCAAAGATCGATATTCACGGACCCCCCTTTGAAGACTTTAATGAAAAATTTTAAAGGGGAGGATAGGCCCAATACGACCCTTGGGTACCCCACAGTAACAGCGATCCAGTCGAGTAGGTCCGTTAATTACTACCCTTTTTTTTCTTCAGTGAGCCGTTACTTACCCATTGAAAACCATTTTTCCCCCAGTCCAGCATTCTCATTTTATTTCCAACCTTTTATGGGGACCGTTCAAATGCTTTAGAAAAATCAGATAAAAACATCCAGTGCCTCACCCCGATCCAGTCACATGACTTCCCCCATAGAAGCGAGAGATTATCTGACAGGACGATCCTTCTCAAACCCAGCGGGAACGCGTTATCATTTATTGTTTGGGATCTCCAGGATACATCTTGAGAAAACCTTCAAAATTTACCTACAAAAAGGGGTTTTAAAGCTTCCCGGGCCCAAATTTTCCCTGGATCACTTTTTGCCCCCTTTTTGAATTTTGGCACCACATTTGCATGCGCCAATCCTTTGGGACATCCCCCGTTATTAGACGTCCAAATATTAAGAATGGGGCCTATCTATGACATCCTTAACTACTTAGGCACGTGGGGTTCCATCTGGACCGGGGGATTTGTCTTTTTTAAAATCTTCCTAAGCGGAGATGCATTTTCTTCCTGGTTAGCAAAAAACTTTTAAGTTGGGTTTCCCACATCTCTCTGTTCAACGGGGAAGCTCATCCCCCTCGTAAATACAGTGGAGAAAAAATGTTTAATATTTTGCTTTTTTCCCCATCCCCCTCTATGTCCCCCCTCATATTTTTCAAAGGGGGCCAACATTTTCTGTTTTAATCTTTTTTATTTTATATAGAAAAAAAAATTTTTTGGGGGTTAGTTTTTACTTTCTATGGCGATACGTCTTCCGTCTCCCACTTTGTTCCTTTATCTTTTTTTTTACACATTTTATTTTTTTCCCTATAGTTCTTAGTGCCTTTCACTGCCCCCTTTTTTTTATAGGGAAACGCTTTCTTTTTGTTTTTTTTTGCCCTTTTACACCCCTGTTGACCCCACTTTGGGGGTTTTCCTGTTCAATTTTTTATTACCATAAGGTATGAACCTTCCAGTGGTAGCCTAATGTTTTTAAAAAATATCCCATTTTTATTAGTTTGCCTATTAAACACATTGTCCCAGTCAATAGGGTTTTAGGGCCCCCCTAACAAAAAAATTAGCCTTCCAAAAATTCAGTTTTTTTTTGGGGCTCCTTGACAAAAACTCTATTGAAGGTAAAAAAAATTTATTATATTATGGTCATATTCCCAAAGGGTGCCCCCCCAAACCGAATTTTTTGTTACTTTTCAGGCCTTTATTAATTTAGGTCAAAAGGGGCCTTTCCTCTAGTGGGGTTTCCTCCCCATTTGGCAAAGGTAATTACATTAGTTATTGACATAAACCTGTTTTCTTTATGAGAGCTACAAACTTCAGATTCCCAATTGATGTTGGATATTAAAGTCGCCCATAAAAAAAACCTCATTCGATTGGCCCCTCACTATTTTGCCCGAGGAGTACCTTTTATGGGTTCTGTATATTTGGGGGGGCCCATAGCAGCCCCTTTGTTTATATTGTTTTGTTACCCCCATGTATATTTACCCATAATGATTCCCATGTTCATTACCTTACCTAATTTCCCGCAAATGTTGGGTTCAGACAGTTTTTACATAAGACAGACCCTCCCCCTTTCCGGGCTTTACGATCCTTTCTAAATAACTGTAACCCTGCAATTTAAACCCCCCAGTCGTAGCCTGTCCGCCATGTCTCAGTTATCCCCCTATGTCTATTTTTTTTCAGCTTTAATACTTCTAGTTCATTCATTTTTTGGGGCAGACTCCTGGATTGGGCACATGCAAATTTAAGATTTTCGTTTTTTTCCTTTCTCCCCCGATCTTTTATCTATTGCTACACCCCCGCCCTCCACTCCCCCCCCTGATTATTCCCAAATTCCCCGCTCTCTATTTCACTATCTCATGCAATGTTAGTTACCCCCCCCCCGTCCCTAGTTTAAATATTCCCCCAACTTTCCCGGCCATTTTGTCCCCCCAATTTTGTGCCACCCTCCCCATTTTGGTGCAGCCCCTCCCAAACATAGAGTTGTACCCAAAACAGAAGTCAGCCCGTTCCCAAAAACCCAAATCCCTTTTCCTACACCAATTTTTGAGCCCTTTTTCACTTCTCTAAAACTCCCGCTGCCTCTCTGGTGTGGCTCGGGGAAAGTAATATTTCTGAAAATAACCTTTGGGGGTCCCCTTGCCCCTGAGCTTTTGGCCTAAGTCCCCGAATCGTTTTTTTTTTGACACTCCACCCACCTCTAACTTTGTAATTGTGCCAATTGGCCAATTTTCAGCTGATTTCACCAGCCCCACCAGCAATCTGTCAGCCCGATCCCATATGTGAACCCGGCCCCCGGGGAAACCCAAAATTTCTGTTCACGATCCCGGTCTTTTAGCGATTGCCCTGTCTGTGCCCCTAATAATTTAGTCCCCCAAATACTAGCCCTGCTAGCCTGACCTGCACTCCTATTCCCCATCTTACTGGACAACAGGGTAGTGTCTTGCTGCCAATGCTTTTCTAACCCCCATCCCCCCCATCCCCCCAATCTTGCAAAATTTGTTGTGGTGTACCCGTTTGGACTAGCCCCCTGACATCTTCCCCTCTACCCTTCCTTTTTTACTGTTTTCCCATCTAGTGCCTTTGTTCCTGCACCCCATGCTACCCCCCTCCCCATATCTATACCCGTGAGTGATTTCTCGTGGGCACCGGCTCGCTTCCCAAATTGGGAAAGGACTCATGTCGCCACTTGTCATTTAAACCAGGACCGGGGTTTAAATTGCGTGTTTCCCCAAAACTTTTACGCAGTATGCCCCTCAATGTTGCTAAGGGGGCATACATTGCACCCGGTTTTTGCCTGGACAGCATTTTCAAACTGAAAACCGGGGGGTGTTACCCAAAAAGATATATGACTAAATTATAATAAAATAATACAAAACGTCCCCTAAACTCTCCAAAACTAAAATCTCTCAATCTCAAGTTCCACCTTAAAAAAAAAAAAACAACTTTTAAAAAAACCTGAAGACTCTTCACTCGTCAAAAGCTCACTTTTTAAACCTTACCCACACTGCGTTTGGCTGTGCTGCAAACTTCCCCCTTTAGAAGCAAAAGGGCTTGTTTGGTTACTATGGGTTCTATTGGTTTCTATGGGGGCACAAGACAGCCTTTGGCCTTTTAAAACCGGGGGCAAAACCTCGTCCTACCCTCGCCGAAAACTCGCGTCTCCCGGCAGGGGGAAAACCGCCGCCAGCCACGGCCCAGCTGCACACCAACCGCGGCGACACCCACGGCAACACCGCGTGGCCGCCGCGCTGAGGACTCCCTGTCAAGAATTACGGGGAAATTCTAAACACGCGCGGCAAGGCCATGGCCCCCAAGCCCTGGCCAAAACCCCCGGCAAAAGGTTTAACATAATGTGGAAATTTTCCCCTAAGGGAAACCCTATTACTAAACTGGGCGCGAAATTTTTTCGGGGGTCTTTTTGGCCCCAGAAACCGGGGTCGAAACCCGCGCCCAAATCTGTTGTGTGAACAGGGCCTTACTGTTAGTTTTCATAAATGAAGCCTAATTTTGGCTGTTTGTTAAAAGACAACTTCCTACTTTCAATGTGGTGTGTCTGGGCTGGGCTTGGGACAGGGTATTTCTCAATTACTCTCCCTGGTTAAAAGGGGGGGAAAATTTTTTCCCGAGCTGGGGGTGAATTATTTCAAAGTGGGGGGGGCGGAATTTCTCATACTGCGCAATTTTGGAACTGTAAAATAAGCCCCAAAAAGGAAAAAAACGAAACACCAGGGGTCATTTTATGTAACCCCAGGGGGGGACCAGATGGGTGTCCCAGGGACAACCGGGAAAACCCTACCTTGGGTAACCCTACTGGGTAAGGGCCCCCCCGGGGATACGGAAAGCCCTGGGACCTTTTGCCCAACCCCCACTGGTATTGGGGCCCCGAGGGATCGGAAAGTCCCCTGTAAACCCCTGCAAAACCCCACTGGGGGTAATGGGCCCCCGAGCATTTCGGTTTTCACCGCACCACCTCCAAAACCCCACTGTGGGATGGGGGCCCCCGAGCAACGGGGGCACTGCACCCCTGCTAACCCCTACTGTGTATTGGGCCCGGGGGCAGACGGATTCACCACACCTCTACTAACCCTACTGTTGGGAAAGGGGGCCCCCGACAGATGGATAAAATCCACCACCCCCCAAACCCCTGCTAACCCTTTCTGTTATGGGGGGCCCCCGAACAAAAACCGATGCACCCCTTTTTGGGGTCTACTAACCAAAACTGCATCAAACAAAAAGGCCCTTTAATTTCACAACAAAGGGTGAAAATTAAAACCTCCACTGAAATTTAAAAAAGGGGTTTTCTACTCCGATTAAGTTTAAAATTTCCGGCTTCCCTGGGAAAGGAGGATGGGGTTTTTTTGTCAGGGGGAAAAGTATTAGAGAACCAAAAAACCTGCCCAAACCCCTGCTTGGGGAAGAACACAATCTAGTGGTATCAGTGTAATGGTCTGGGTAAAGATTTTATGGTAATCACTGGGTTAGTAATTATAAAAAAAACCCAAAAAGGTTTTACTTTGGGTTTTGATGGCTAAGAAAAAGTTTTTTTTCAAAACTTTAGGTGATTTTTTTTCATTTTTTTATTTTTGTCCCCTTTACAACCAGCGATCCCCTTTTCAAAACCCCTATTTTTAAAACAGGGTCTCTAAATATGCATAGTCACGCCTTTGTATGTAAACCACGCCCCTTCAAAAGACCACTCCCCCTCTTGGCCAAATTCCCCGCTTCTGCAGGGTTTCCCCCGCCCCTTTCCAATTTTGATCTTGGGGCTGAAAAAATACAAATTTTCCCCAACAATAATAAAATCTGTTGAGTTCACAGATTTTACCTACTGTGAAGTGTAGTTCTACAAGATATAATGTTTACAGCTTGTACCAGCCGAGTCAAAGTGCATGATCCACTCAATACGCATGCGCGCCGAGTTGCGTGCGAGAATCCTTGCTTGCACCTTTGCGTCCACAAAAACGGGAAGCCACGTCCCCCAAACCCCTTACGTAAACTCGGTGTATCGTATACTTGTGACGAAGTGATGGGCTCCCGGGCCGCTAGACGCACTTTCCTGTTAAATAGTGGAGGTGGGGGAAGGGAACGTACGGGTTTTAGCGTCAGGGCAAATTTTAAAAGGGGGGTTTGAAATAAATTTCTTTAATTTGGTCTTCAAAAAAGGGGAACCCAGTGAAAACAAGCAACTTTCCGGTCGTATTCACGGGAGCAGCATTCCTGCCTCTCCTCAAAAAAAAAAAAAAAAAAAAAAAAGAAAAAGGGCCCGGGCCAAAAATTTCACTCTGCACACCACAGAAGCACGGGAAGGGCAACTGCACCTTTTTTCTACAATCAAAAAAACAGCACTTTTGGGTCCGGTGCCTAATGCAAACATAAAAGGGGTATTAGCTGCCTTTTTTCCCCTCAAAGTAAGGGACCGACAGCAATTTTTACTCTTTCACAGCCCCCGAAGAAACACAATAATTTCTGCAGGGCTTTTTTACAAACAGAAAACAGCAGAATTGTGCCCCAAGCCTTAAAAACTCCTGGGGGTTTAAAAAAAGCATTTAGATTTTTTGGGTGTTCAGCATGAGTTTTTATAAAGGGCTTTGGAAATTTAAATTGGTTTAAAAAACCACCCCGCGTGAGAGGGGAGAGTTCATAGAAATTGGGCTAACTGCAAGCCCGTGGTTTAAACATACCTTTCAAAAATAAGACTTTCAAAGGGAGAATGACAAAAAAAATGACATGTGGACTCAGGGGGGGGAAAACCCGGGGAAAAAGCTGAACAGTGGGAAGGGGGGGGTGATGTCCCTCAAAATTTAAAAAACACCCCGCGGGAGGGGAAGAAAAGCCCCCCGGGTTTGTAAAAGCTAAAAAGCTGAGGGGCACAATGAAACACACAAACAAAAAGCGTTTCCAATCCCCTTTAAATCCGCTGCAGCGAAAGTCGACTTGTAACATCTGCCATGTTTTCTGCCCGTCAGCCTTCGCTTTCTTTAATCACGTGACGGGGCAGAAACACCGCGTTCATCTTCGGGCCTTTTTGTCAACCCCCCCCTGCCTTCCCTCTAAAGGATCGGTTACAGTTTTAGACTTACAATACCGATTCAAAAACTGGCAAAAAATGAGTATTTAATTTACCATACCATAAAAAACGGAACCAATATGAAAATTAAAGACTCTCCAATATTTACCATATAAAAGATTTTTTTATTCCAAAAAAATACATTATAAATACAAAAAATACAGCATCACAACTGAAACAACCCCTAAAAACATTTAAAACATAAAAACCCCCAATCAAAATATTGGCCCCACAAAATCCCCCCACCCAGAGTTAACAAACAGTAAATTGGAAAGACGCAAAAAATACCCTTGAGAAAGCTGGCGGGGGAAACCGCGTCGAGGGAAAAACCCTCCTTGGTGACATTCCACCGCTTTGGGTTTTTAAATTAATTGAAATATAGGTTTTTTTATTTTAACATGATTTTTTGGTTTGGTGCTTTTTTTAAATTTTTTTATCACTTTATCCGTTATGTTAAATTTATTATGCGCCCCCTTTCCCAATTTTTGTTTGTTAACTCTGGGTGGGATGTGTCCCAATACTTGTATTGGGGGGTATTTTGTTATTTTAAAAAGTTTTTTAAAAGGGGTTTTTTCAGTTGTGATAGCTGTATTTTTTGCATTTATAATGTATTTTTTGGAATAAAAATCTTTATATGGTAAATATTGGAGAGTCATTATACTTCATATTGGTTCATACAGTATATATTTGACACCTATATGAAGCCCGAAGCCTTTGTGGGTCTGGAGTGTATAAAGGAGATCAAGGAAGGTAGTAAATACCTCTACCTGTGCCGACTATGTTGTTTCCAGGGGAAAATGTATCTGACCTTCCTGCATATAACCGGGCCCCGTCACATCACAAAGTATCTGAAGAAGCGTCACCCAGACTTGAGTGTGACGGTCCACGACTACTCCAGAAAAAGCAAGGACTGCCAGGCCATACAGCAGGCGGCATCAGAGGTCTGCAAGCTTTACGGCAGCAAAAAAATCATAAAGGTGAATGCTGACGGCAGCCAAGATCCGACCCCGCAAAAAATGTCAAACACTGACCCCAAAACTGAGAGCAATGTTACCCCTGATATCAACAGAGACTCTTTCCCCCGCTCATTAAAGAATCTAGAGCAGAAGAGCAGTGATCACCTGGCGGCATCAGACGTCTGTGACAGGTTCGGCAGGAAAAACGTCAAGAAGATCAATGGTCTCCCCCAAAAAATGGTGAAATCTGACTTTAACCCAAAACTGAGAACAACGTTACCCCTAATACCAACAGAGACTCTCGCCCCAGCTCATTACAGAATGTAGAGCAGAAGAGCAGCGATCACCCGGCGGCATCAGACGTCTGCGAGAGGTTCTGCAGGGAAAACGTCAAGGAGATCAGTGGTCTCTCCCAAAAAATGGTGAAATCTGACTCTGACTCCAAAACTGAGAGCAATGTTACTCCTGATATCAATGGAGACTTTCACACCAGCTCATTGCAGAATCTAGAGCAGAAGAGCAGCGATCACCCAGCGGCATCAGACGTCTGCGAGAGGGTCAGCAGGAAAACAATCATAGAGGTGAATGCTGACGGCAGCCATGGTCCGACCCTGCAAAATATGTCGAAACCTTCCTCCAACGCCAAAACTGAGAGCAACATTACCCCTGATATCAACAGAAACTCTCGCCCCAGCTCATTACAGGATCTAGAGCAGAAGACACAAACACTACCATGTACTTTACTTAAGCACGATGTATAGGTGTAGAGAACCGTTGATATAATGAAATGAAGTTCTGGGTATACCAATACAATTTAAACCAAAAAATTTACAGGTAAAACACCTAGAATAAAGATACATAAAACATAACTTTTAATAAAAATAACTACGAACTGAGACAGAAACCGAAACGACACCCCCACAGATACCCTATCAAAGACCTGTCTGCCTCCCACATGGGGAAATCGCCCCCATACGGGCGCCCCCACCCTCGACCCTCAACTAACCCTGTCTCTAGCTACATCTAAATGAAAAAAAGAAAAACACATATACCACAAATGGAGTGCACAAACAAAAAAAAGTGCTGTGATATAATAAACAATACAACAGACAATATACGTTTGATGTTCAAAAATACTATGAATTGATGATGCGTCATAGGAAGATGATCAATAAGCATAAATATTCCAATATTCCAACGCGTTTCCCCCCTAGATACTGGGGTTCATCAGGAAAAATTGCAGTTGATAACAACAATACGGAACATCTAAGGAAAAATCAACAAGATGTATTTCAATAATATATAACTCACGTCCCTTAATGATGGAAAACAGGCTGGTAAGATAGAGGACGGGGTCCAGGATAAGTCAGTACAGATCTCCGCTATCCCGATTACTGAGACAGATTGTAGCTAGGGACAGGGTTTAGTTTAGGTTTTCCCGTGTGGGGGGGCCCTTATTGGGGCGATTTCCCCATTTTTGAGGCAGACAGGTCTTTGATAGGGTATATTTGAGGGTGTCTTTTCGTTTTCTTTCTCAATTCTTATTTATTTTTATTAAAAGTTATGTTTTTATGTATCTTTATTCTAGGTGTTATACCTGTAGTTGTTTTGGTCTAGAGCAGAAGAGCAGCAATCACCGGGCAGCATCAGACGTCCGCGAGAGGTTCGGCAGCAAAAACATCAAGGAGATCAATGGTCTCTCCCAAAAAATGGTGAAATCTGACCCAAAAACTGAGAGCAAAGTTACCCCTAATATCAATAGAGACTTTACACTGGCTCATTACAGAATCTAGAGCAGAAGGTTAGCGATCACCCGGTGACATCAGATGTCTGCGAGAGTTTTGGCAGGAAAACAGTCATAGAGGTGAATGCTGATGGCAGCCGTGGTCCGACCCGCCAAAATATGTCGAAAATTTTCCTCCGACCCCAAAACTGAGCCTAATGTTACCCCTGATATCATTTACATGAGCTTATTACAGAAACTAGAGCAGAAGAGTAGCGATCACCCGGCGGTATCAGACGTCTGCAGGAAAACAATCAAGATCGATGGTCTCTTACAAAAAATGTTGAACTTTGACCCCAAAACTGAGAGCAACGTTACCCCTGATATCAACAGAGACCTTCACACCGGGTCATTGCAGAATCTAGAGCAGAAGGGCAGCGATCACCCGGCGGAGGTGTTGGCGTTTACAGGGAACGGGGAATTTTTGGACTTCCTGCAGAAATTTGAGATACGGAGCGAAGAAGACGCCTAGATCATTGAACAGATCATTCAGAACTGTGCTCAGGAGCTGGAGAGGTTCCAGGAGGAGCAAATGCAACAAAACCAGGTCCCGGGAGCTCCGCCAGCTCCAGCCAATGAGACCGGTAAAGGCTCTTCTGTGTCAGCCACGGGCGCTGGGAAAGTGGCCCCCGCACCGGAGCCGCAAACCAGCAGCATTAAGAATATGGAGGGGTCGGAGGTCTGGGGCATGCTGCAGGGAATGGAAAAATTGCTGCTATCCGGCCTTCAGGGGGATCAACGTTCCCAGTGTCATCAAATACCTGCAGGCGACCGGACGACTGAAGACGTCATAACACGCTCGTCCGTTGTTGCGTGAGAACTTACTGTCCTGGATCTGGTTGCTATGGCGATAGGTTCTGTTGGAGGTGGACGACGTTTCAGGACAATGTTTGCCTTCTCATTTTGGATTGAAAATGAGAATTAAATGTTTGTTTTTTATCAAGAAAATTTTTTATTTTATTTTCATAGAAAACAAACAAAAAAAACAGATATAAATCGACAGAGTGTAGATAGTCATTCCAGTCTATACCGTAAAATACAAAACACTCCAGGATGGAACAGAATCAGTTACATTCAATTATTTGTAATATAACCCATCAAACCCCCAAACACAACTCAAAACAGTGGAGCATATATCAAACCCCATCAGGAAGTTGTACGTCCTCCTCTCCCCTCTATTTTAGAGTGTCGCTTTTAATTACCCAATGCCTATATATCCCCCCGAACATTACTTAACTACCTGCAGTCATCCTAGGGACCCTCCCATTTGATGTATGGTACTTTTTTTTTTTACCTAAGAGCTGGAGCTAGCAACACCTTAACCAGCAACAGAAAAAAAATATTTAAAATGGGACCAGCAGGGTAAAATAAACAAATTAAAAAAATAATAATAAAAAAAAAAAAAAATATATATATATATATATTATATATATACTTACCTACCTGTTCTCTGCCAGAGCTGCCCCGGTTTCGCTCCTCCAGGTTCTTGAGCTGACACTCTGGAGAAGCTCGTGCTCTATTCACTCTTTTCTATTCACAATGGACTGCGAGCCCCTCCTGTGTTCCGGGACAAGAACCCAGATGTGAAGATGAGCATTTCCTTCCTATTTAGTGTATCAGCAGCATGTAACTCATAAAGGAAGTCAAGTGTGGTGTGCTGGCTTGGTGGGCATATAAGATGAGTGATAGGCTGTCTGCACACAAATCCCTTCTCATAGTTACAAAGGGATTATTGGCTTTCAGTTGCAGGGTGCTGGTATTTCTGATGCTGCGCAGGTTGTGAACTGTTGGCGGCTGCTGAGGTCCAGGTTAATCATGAGTGGAAAATCAGTGCAAATTGTGATTAAACCATGTGAAAACTTGCACCACGCACCTTTGATGTGTGAGGTGAATGTCGGGTATGAAGAAGCACAAGGGCGGAAGACACAGGGGAGCAGCTCACTGTTAAAGTGACCCATGGGAGACCATACGCGTGTCAAACACAACAGTGAACCCTACTGTATTTGGGATGAAGTAGATAGCCACATAATCTCCAAAAAATTGGGAATCTCGCAAGAGAACAAAGAGTGACTTTTGATCACTATATTTACTATTTTGCTGTAGGCAAACTTAAACTCTATCAGTTCTCTATCTGTTAAACACTAAAACATAACTTTTATTATATCTAACTCTTAACCTCTATACACACTATTTAAAAACCTGATCTCTAACCTCATCATTTAACCCTTTTTGCTTCTGAAAGAGGAAATAATTCCCTTTCTATTATCAAGTCTGGTGGAACCCCACCTACTAACAGGGGAGCCTTATATCTATAGCAAAGTAACTAGCTTCGTAAGGGATCCCAAGCCAACTACTTGGCAGTCGTCCCTAATCTCATAGACACAGAACAAATAAGGCCCCCCTTTTGACACCCCTGCAGCAGATGACACTTGTTGACAGAGGTGAGAGATCACTAATTAAAACGTATTTTTGACCTCCCC
>JAODAL010072727.1:0-15001 GCA_025379985.1 Phyllomedusa bahiana
TAGGGCAATTGGGTCAGACACACTTTTTTATTTTAGTATGTTTTTTGCATTTTTTGGGTAGTTTATGGCTACCTTTTTATCCAGGCATTATTAAAAGTTATATTTTATTCCCCATCTGATTAATTACTTTTTGATAAGCGGGGAGCAGCGTTGGTTTCTAGTTTAAACCACCATCTGTTGCGTATCTACCTGACAGAGCCCCATTTTTTAAAATCTGACCTGTGTCACCAGGCTTGGACTGGCCCACTGGGGAGTCGGTAAAATCCCAGGTGGGTTCTGAGCCCCGGAGGTGCCGTTGTGTCACTTGGGGCCCACCCGCCGTATCCTGCCTCAGAGTGCCCGGGTCCTGTGTCCCGGGCATTCAGAGGCAGAACCCGGGAATTGAGGGCTAATGTCCTCGATTCCTGGGACTGTGCAGTCTTAGCCGCCACCTCTCTGCTCCACTATTCATCCTGCAAATACTAAGCAACCGGAGTCCTGGCAAAAAAGCGGATGGAGACCCTTCTGAAATGCTAAGCATCCCAGGTCGCAGCACAAATGTGGATAAGAACCCTGTTGAAATGCTAAGCACCCTGGGTACTGGCAGAGAAGTGGATGAGGACCGTTCTGAAATGCTAAGCATCCCAGGTCCTGGCACAAATGTGGATGGGGACCCTGCTGAAATGCTAAGCACCAAAGGTACTGACAGAAAAGCAGATGAGTCCTTTCAGAGAAATGGATGGGAACCCTTCTGAAATGCTCAGCATCCCAGTTCCAGGCAGAGATGTGGATGTGGATCCTTCTGAAATGCTAAGCACCCCATGTCATGACAGAAAAGCGGATGGGGACCTTGCTGAAATGTTAAACAACCCGTTTCCTGACAGAGAAGCAGATGGGGACCATTCTGAAATGCTGAATACTCAGGGTCCTTTCATAAAAATGGACGGGAATCCTGCTTAAACACTAAGCACCCCGGGTACTGGAGGAAAAGCGGATAGCGATCTGGCTAAAATGCTAAGCCCCCAGGGTGCTGGCAGAGAAGCGAATGGGGACCCTTCTGAAATGCTATGCACCCAGGGTGATGGCAGAGAAGTGGATAGGGACCTTTCTGAAATGCTAAGCACCTCGGGTCCTGGCAGAAAAGTGGATGACCACCCTCCTGATATGCTGAACACCCCGGGTCCTGGCAGAAAAGCCAATGGGGACCCTGCTGAAATGCTAAGCAACCCTGGGTTCTGGCAGAAAAGCAGATGGGGACCCAGCTAGTTTCGGATTACCAATAGGCAAAGTAGGCACCGGCCTAAGGGTATGACCCCTTTTATTGGTCCTCCCACCAGTGCCTCTTTAACCATTGGGCAAATGGTGTATTTGTCCTAGCTTTTTAGCAGTGGCACCACTTTCATCTGTATCTGCATCCTTGGCAGCAGATACAGTTGAAACGTATGGCAGAGCAGTGATTCATGAGTTCCCTGCCTGTGCTGGGCAGTAGTTTGTATGTGTGTGTATTGGGTTGGGGGGCGCTGAATAGCAAGGGAGTTTTTTATAGCACCTCGCCCCTGCCAGTGCACTGGTGTCTTCCTAGGGGTAGGAGAGCGTGGAGTCTGCAGTGAGATAGAGATGGGAGATGGGTAATGCTCCTCCATCCATAATACAAGTCAGCCCATCACAATCAGCGAAGAAGCTGTTCCAAACTACTGATTCCACTGAAAAACTGACCATGGTGTTGCCTTGAGAATCATTTAAAGAAGTACATGTACAGTAGCTGTAGAATGAACTCCAAGAATCCAGTCCATGAGTGGACCTCAAAAATCATCCCACTGGTGGACCCCAAGAATCATCTCCACTGGTGAGCACCAAGACCATCTTCACTGGTTGGCCTCAAGAATTAACTCCACTGGTGAGGTCCCAAGATTCATCTCCGCTGGTAGGCCCCAAGAATCAACTCTAGTGGTGGGCCCCAAGAGTCAAATTTACTGGTGGCCCCCAAGAATCAACTCCACTGGTGGTCCTCAAGAATCAGCTTCACTGGTGGGCTCCAAGAATCAACTCCAGTGGTGCCCCCCAAGAATCAACTCCGCTGGTGAGCCCCAAGAATCAACTGCACTGGTGGACCCCAAGAATCAACACCACTGGGGGTCCACAATAATGAACTCCACTGGTGGGCCCACAGGATCAGCTTCGCTGGTGGGCCATCAGAATCAACTTCACTGGTGGGCCCGAAGAATCATCTCCAATGATGGACCACAAGAATCAACTTCACTGGCGGGCGCACAAAATTAAATTCTCTGTTGGGTCATCAGATTCTGCTTTAATGGTGAGCCCCAAGAATCAACTCCTGTGGTGGCCCTCAAGATTTATCTCCACTGGTGGCCCCCAAGAATCAAATTTACTGGTGGGTTCCAAGAATTGTCTTAACTTCACTGGTGGCCTCCAAGAATTAACTCCACTGGTAGGCCCCCAGAATCAACTCCACTGGTGGGCCCCAAGAATCAACTGCACTGGTGGACCCAAGAATCAACTCCAGTGGTGGGTTTCAAGAATCCTTTCCACTGGCGGGCCCCAAGTATCAACTCCACTGGTGGTTTAAAAGAATACATCTCCACTGGTGGATCCCAAGATCAACTTCTTTGGTTCCAATACCCAAGTTTCAACACCCTATATGTGAGTGTAAACTGCTGTTTGGGCACATGGAAGAGCGTACAAGGGAAGGAGCGCTACTTGGCTTTTGGAAGGCAGGAAGGCAGGTGCTATGTCACATTTGCAAGGCCCCCAAAGTATAGGTAAAACCTTTCAGAAGTCACCCCATTTTGGATTCAACACCCCTCATGGATCACATCTAGAGGTGTATTGTGCATTTTGGGTGAACAAATGTTCCATAGCTTAGTTTTTTTTAGCACTGGGACAAAGAAATGGTGAGGGGGAGGAAGCAGTTCTGCCATTGTTTTTTGGGCTTCATTTTCACAGCGTTCGCCATGCTGTATAAAAAACATCATAACTTTACTAAGCGGTTGTTTTATGTTTTATTACTTTTACACAATAGAAATACCTTTGTAAAAAATTGCGTTTTCATGTCATCATAGTCTGAGAGCCATAACTTTTTTATTTTTCTCTATATGGAGCTGTTTAAAGGCTTGTTTTTTGCAGATGAGTTGTCGTTTTTACTGGTACCATTATGGGCTTAATATGACGCTTTGACTGACTTTTGTCAAGGTTTTTGTGAGGTGTTTTGAAAAAAAATACAGCAATCCTGGTAGTATTTTTTTTTTTTTTTTTACAACGGTCACCATGTGGTATAAATGACATGCTACCGTTACTCAGCAGGTCATTACGATTACAGTGATACCAAATTTGTAATTTCTTTTATGTTTTACTGCTTTAACACAATAAAAACACTTTTATTCAAAAAGGAAAACACGTTTTTGCATCGCCATAGTCTGAGAGCTAAAACTTTTTTGTTTTTATGACATACAGAGCTGTATGGCAGCTTGCTTTTTGCAGGATGACTTGACGTTTTGATAAGTTTAATTTTCGACAGGACAGTGCTTTTTGATTGTTTTTAAATCCGTTTTTTGGAAAGCAGGTAAAAAAATACTGCAATCCTAGTAGTGTTTTTTATTTAAAACAGTGCTCGCTGTGCAGTTAACGTGACATGCAAGTTTAAGTCTGTGGGTCAATGCGATTATGGGGATATCCAATTTATACAGTTTTTATTACGTTAAAGCGCTTAAAAAAAGTGTTTTTATATTGTAAAACAATAATTTATGCTTTTGCTATATTCTAAAACCCTTAACATTTTTATTTTTCTATACACGACTAAGAACGGCAAATTTTTTTGCGGGAAAGAAACTGACGTTTTTCATTGGTCCCAAACTTTGGCATTTAATGATTTTTAAAACCTTTTTTTAAAACAATTTTATGGGATGTGGGATGAACGAAAATTGCAATTTGGGAAAGACTTTTTTTTTAGGGCTTTTAAACCGGCAGGTTAAAAAAATTTGACATTTGAAAAAAGGCTAGGAAAAAACCCAAAATGGGGTTGATTTAAAAAAAAATCTTATTTAAATTTTTTTTTTAATTTTTTTTGGGGGGTTGACGAGCTTTTTTAGGGGAAAAGGGTTTTGGGTATGTTTTTTTAATTTAAAATTTTTTTTTTGTTTAACTTTCTTTTTTACGTTTTTTTTCTTTTTTTCTTTTTTATTTTCCCCACAGGGGCCCATGAAATTCGGATTTTCAAACACTGAAACAAAAGAGAACAGCACACCGAACGGCGTGCACTGATCTCTACGGTAACTTTCAATCACTATGCCCGGGCCCATTTTTTTTGGGTATGGAAAGGCATAGGAAAACCCCGGGGCAGCCCCAAAAATCAAACAAAAAACTTCCGGGGCGTAGGTTAAGACAGCAGCAGGCGCAAGGCCCGGACTGCTCTAATATGGCAGATACGGAAATAGGGTTTACCCCTTGTTAATAAATCTGTGGCCGGACCCTCATTTGGCCGGGGGGGTGATCCCAAGCATGGGTTTCAGCTGGGGTATCCCTGAAACATGGTGGTGTTATTTTTTCCCTTTTTGTTTAAAGCTACCTATGCAAATTTTTGGGTTTTTAATTTTCAATAGGGGGGTTTGGGCCCAAACTCATTTTCCAATGGGGCCCAATGTTTTCCTAGTTACCCCCCTGCCCCTTGATCCCCCGTGGCCCAAGGGCCAAAAATTTTTCACCAAAGGTCCCCAAAAACAGAAAAAAATATGGATCTCACTAGGGGTGTATTGTGCATTTTGGGGCACAAATGTTCCATAGTTTTTTTTAAAGACTGGGAAAAAAAAATTTGGGGGAGGAGGGTAAAGCGTTTGCCATTGTTTCTTGGATTTCATTTTTCCCAAGCGTTTGTGTGACACAGATTGAAATGTATTAGCATAAAAGGGAATATGCAATCCCTGTAGAAAAAAAAAGGTTTTGAAAACATTTTTCCCCCTTTAAAAAGGGAAATTAAAAAAGTAAAAAAAAAAAAGAAGTTTTAGAAAAAAAAAAATAAAATAAATTTAATTTAAAAAAAAAAAATAATAAAAAATTATTTTGCAGGCATGACAAACCACCTCACCCCCCCCCAAAAAAACCTAACATTTTAGGTTTTTACACAAAAAAATTTTTACCTTTATAATTCATTCACATGTTATTTTAGTGTAAAAATATGAATGGTGTAAAATAAAATTTAAAAAAACCAAAAAAATTGGGAAAAAAAACCTGTTAAATTTTATTTGTGCGGCGCTGGCCCAAAGAATCCCCCGGCCCGAGGAGGGTGCTCAAATGGGGGGGAAATTTTCCCCGGGCCCCTTTCCCCATTTTTGTGGGGGCCAGTGGGGGATTTGAGGGGGAAGAGGGGGGCCTGCCCCCTAAAAATTCGTCTTTCCCGGGGGGTTGCGCTCAAACATCGGGAAAATTTCCCCTGCGCCTCGCCAGGGGGAGGGGCACAGTGCGGGGACATGGGGGGCAGGGGGGGGGACTTGGCCCCAGTGCGGGACAGCCCTCAAAATGAAACCCCGATTAAGACATTGGAAAACAGGGGAAAAATTTTTAAAAAAAATGTCCTTGCGGTTATAAAATTTAAAAAAAATCGCCTTTAAAAAGGGGGAAAAAACATTTAAGAAAAGAGCTAAACCTCAAAAATAAAAAATAATAAAAAAAAAAATCAATTTCCAAAATCCCCAATTCAAGAATTAAAGGTTTTTGGGGAAAATTTCCGGGAAAAACAGTAATTTAAAAATTTTTAAAGCTATTCTCATTTTGGGCGTCAGAAACCGGTTAGCCAAAAAAAACAATAGTATTTGGGTGTAAGAAAATAAAAAATTTAAAACCCGATTTTTTTTTTAATTTTAAAATTTTTTTTTTTTCTTTTCCCCCATATTATTATTCATTTTATTACACCAAAACGGGGCAACTTCGGGGTCTTATCATTTGATTTTGGGTAAATTTTCAGGGTTTTATTTCGGAAATTTCATTAGAAAACCCCTAGGAGGTTTGCTCCGGCCCCTCCCCATTGGTTTCCCAAATTAAAAGGCGCCTCTTTTTAAATTAGCCAATAAAAGAGCTCACCTGAAATTTTTTTTCCCCCCTAGAATTCTATGGAAAGTTAGCTCGCGCCTTTAAATTTGGGTAAGCTGGACGAGCCCCCCCGTCGCCCTTTAAAACCCTCAGCCGTTCTGCCTTTTACTGTATTTTGAAAATTCCCCGCCTTTTTTAATTTTGATTGGTTTAATTTTCTCCCCTTGGGTTTGAAAGGGGCCCTGTCGCTCCTTTTTTGATTGGTTTAATACTTCCCTCCATTGGGAAAAATTTTGGGCCCCTTTTACTCTAATTTTTGATTGGCTGGTTTTTTGCCGACCAATTTAGAAGGAGCTTAAAAAAATTTGGGAAAAACTGTATTTCCCGGCAATTCTTTTAAAGGGAAAATTTTGATGTAAGCCGGTCTCCCCGACAAACGCGTTGTTTTGGGGGTTTTTTAAATGCTTTTTTTTGTAAAGAAGGGTTTTTGCTCTTTATCTGAAATGTTTTCACTTTTTAAAAATGATTTTTTAATTTATACTCCTTTTCACCCCGGCGCTGAGCGCCGAATTGGGATTTCGGATCTTCCATAGACTACAATTGGGGGAAGTACTTTTTTCTCTGATTTTGGGTGGGGTAAACCAAGCCCCCGGGTAGCCAAACCAAAAACCTTTTTTTTAGCCTTTTTACTTTTATTTTTTAACTGGGCCCGCCTTTTATTTTGATTGGTTCAAAACTTCTCCAAGGCAAAAATGGGTCCCTGTCCTCCATTTTGATTGGCCCAGATAGCCAAGCACCCGCAAACCCCACCCAAAAAAACTCTTTTTTGTAATTTTTACCCGTATTTTGAACTGTCCCCCCCTTTTATTTTTGATTGGGGCAAAAATTCTCCCTAGGAAAAATAATGGGTTTTTTGTCCACCTTTCCCATTTGAAATTGGGTCAATACTCCTCCATGGGATTAAAGGGTCTTTGGGCGCTCCTATTCTGATTGGGCAATTTCCTCCATAGCTTTTTAATGGGGCTTTGTCAATCCTATTTGAATTTGGGTGGTTTTTTGCCGACCAATGAGAAAAGTTTACAGAATTTTTAATTTTCTGTATTTTCCGGCAAAAACTCTCTATTGGGGAATTTTTTGATGTAAAAGCCGGTCTCGGGGGGGCAAAAAGCTTTTTTTCAGGATAGAAATTTGGGAAATTTTTGTTTTTTAGAAAGGGTTTTAAATCTTTTTCGAAAAATATTTTACAAATAAAAAAAATGATTTTTTTATCATAAAACCCCTGCCGGGACGGCGCTGAGAAACCAGATTGCATTGCGCCCCTCTCTCCAAAAGACTTTCAATTTTGGGGGAAGTAGGGTCGTGCTCTGATTGGCTGGGATTGCCAAGCCAAACCGGTAGGGGGAACCAATTTAACTATTTTTGCCCCCTTTTTTGTTTTTTTGGAAAATTCCCCCCCCTTTGATTTTTGATTGGTTCAAAATTCTCCATAGGCTATTTAAGGGTCCCTGTCCCCTCCCATTCCCGATGGCCGGTTGCCAAGCCCCCCCTTTGCTCAGGGAATCAGCTCTTTTCTGCAAATTTTTCTGTATTTTGAACTGTCCCCCCCCTTTTATTCTGAAGGGGCAAAATTCTCCCCTTTTGGGTTTTTTTGGTTTCACTGTCGCCCTATTCTGAAATTGGGGGGGTTTCTGCCACCAATTTAGAATTAAGCTTTCAGAATTTGAAAATTTTTGTATTTCCCGGGGAAAATTTTTAATATTTCCCAAAATTTTTGATATTGCGCCGTTCGGGTTTTTTGAAAGTGATTTTTTTTAATTTTTTAAATTTTTTAGGTTTTTTAGCTCTTTTTTTTTAAATGTTTTCCTTTTTTAAAAAGGGGATTTTTTTGGAATCATCCCTTTCTGCACGGGGGCGGGGCGCCGAGATTTCTCTTTCGATTTTTCTGTATGCCCTTTTTCCGCATTTTCCCATCCTGCTCACTTCCCGCCGCCGGAGCATTTAAAACCCAAAAAAAACTAGGTCCGCTAGGGCGGAATTTCCGAGCGCTTTCATTGCGCCGCACTTTCCGGGCTCGCGATCGTACTGCCCCGGAGTTTTCAACGCGCCGGGGGGTCCCCCCCCGGAACGCCCACAGCGTGCCATTGACCCCCCTTTATGAGGGCGCAAACTGAAAAATGGCAAAAGGGGTTTTCGGCCAAACACCGCCCTCCCTGCGTCCGACAGGAAGGGGTTCGGGCTGGGAGGCGCGGGTACTCAAAAAAAAGGGGGAAAAGCCCATCAAAACATGGGCCCTAAGGTTTTTTTTTTTTGAAACCCCAAACCCCCCTTTAAAATGAAAAATAAAATTTTTACACTTTTAAATTTTCCCTTTTAAAGTGCCCAAACCTGAACAAGTGACAGGTACTGAAAAGAACTAAGGAGAAAAAAGAAGTGGAGGCAACTGGCAGCATAAAAATCATGTACTGTGAAGGTGGGGAGTCGACTACTGCTGGAGTATGAACCTAAATAAAATTTGGGCCCGAAATTTCTGTCAGCAGATTCTGGTGGTCTCACAAAGAATCTAATGTCTATTGGGTTTTGGCAGACCAGGGAGAACCCTCATTTTCCCAAAAAGGCTTCCTCCCCGCTGGTTTTAGGGTGTTAAAGGGGCACATTTTTCTGAAACATGCCCTTTTTTGATATTTGGCATTGGGTTTAGGTTCCCAAAAACATTTGGATACATATTATAAAAAGAAAAGAAAAATGAGTTTCACATATCTTGCTTTTTACAAGAAGCTTCAGACTCACATTTCCTGGTTAGGCTGTGCTTCTCAGCTCTGCTATTCCCCAGGGCCAAAACTAACGGGAAAAAAATTGGGGAAAAGTGTAGGAAAAATAGATAACAAAGCTCCCGTTTTTTCTGAAAAACAAACAGAAAAGGGGGTGGCGTCACCATGGTTTGGGTAAATGAAACTCTGAGCTTTGGGGAATTTAGAGCAGGAAAAAGTGATGGTCGGTTTAAACCCACGGAAAACTTGTTTACAAAATTTAGGAATAAGATCTCCGCTACTTTAAACAGAAAGGCCCCTCTTAGCATTTTAAAACGGGCCCACAAAGTAATATAAAGGGAGGTTTCGTAGCTTAAAAACCCCAAGGGGCCCCCCTACCCCTAGGGCACCGTCGGGACCACTACTTTTTTTTCAAAAGATTTCCTACTTTACGTGAAAACCCTCCCCCTTTACATTGACTGCACCCTATTCCGTCCCAAGAAGTAATGTTCAAACTTTTCGGGCGGCCCCCCGGGCCCAAAAAAACCGTGGGCGGAAACCCGTGCGGTTTTGGGGCTTTCTGCCGGGTTTTTCCACAGGCCTGTTGTGCTTGTTTTGGGAGGGTTTTTTTAGAGGTCTGCAAAAACGCAAACCCTCTGAAAAAACGGCCGAAAAAACCCTTGGGCCGTGGGGACATGCCCTAAGACTACTAAATTTCAGGGGACCACATGTTTTTCACAAAAAAAGGAGCCAAATTTCTTTCTCAAAAAAACACCACCATTGTGGCCCTGTTCACAGCTCAATAGCGGAAACTAAACTGAGCCCAGGAGCTGGGATCTAGCCTTATATGCTCCTGGGAAAACATGACAGGTGCATCTGATTGCGAATAACAACTCATAGATCCCACTTTTAAAAGGAGAACAATTAAATGATACAGACTGCACATTAGCTTGGTACCTGTTCACACCAGTATGCAGAAAAATCCAGTATAATGCATGGAGAGACTGCAGAAATGCAAAAATACCCATTAAACAACCACTCACACTTCCTAAGGGCCATGAGGAGGGTAGTTTGCCGGTATTACAATTGCATATAGATAAAGCAATACATAAGGGTGCAAAACGTGGTGCACCATGCCGGCTTACAGCCTCTTAGTGACGTCCATACTACCAGATTAGGCGGGCTGCCCAGCACCTCGGGGTATGCCACGGCAAAAAATTTTAAATAGTAGTCACCCCTAGCTCCCCAGCACTACGGGCAATAAAAAATGTCATCCTGGAAAAATATTAAATATAGGGTATTAGTTGGTACGGGCCCCAAATACGCAGCTCGCAAACCGACCGGGAAAAGGTCCTCATGTTTGCAAGTCCCCTACACTGACAATTTACAAAAAAAACACACACAAAAAAGGGGACATTACTTACTCAAAAAACACCACCATTGTGGGCCCTGTTCACAGCTCAATAGCTGGACTAAACTGAGCCCAGGAGCAGGCATCTAGCCTTATATGCTCCTTGGAAAACGGCCGAAAACCCGTGCCGTGGGGACATGCTCTAAGACTACTATTACCGCATTACAGTGACCACATAGATACCAGTGTACACAGGAGCTCTGAGCCGTATAAGTGCTTACAGTGCAGTAACATAAGGGACTCACAGGTACACTTACTGAAACCCGTCCTTTCCTTTTCTTTCTCCTTTTGGCCCAACCGCCAGATAATTTCCCCCAAAACTTGTCCCTGCAAATGTACCACAAAAAAACATTTATCCAAACATAAAAAGGCCCCCAGCAGATTATTGGCCCCTTTATGCCCCCAGAGGTAGGAACAACCCCATATAGTGGCAGCCCCCAAAATTAACAGGGGGATGGAAAGACCCTTCTTTTGGGTGGGTTTAAACCCTTTAAAAAATTAGTCAGATAAGTAGGCAGAGTCTTCCTATAAGTACTAAGTCTCCATTCTTTATGGGTTTCCCCCAAAAAGGCCCCCCCTGTAGGTGGGTGGGTATACACTGCTCCCCTAGTAGTTAGGTAGGTATGTAGGGCTTTTCCCACCTAGACCTTGCATCGTAATTTCTTCCCAGGTTACACAGCATGTCTAGAAATCTACTATAAAGTAAAAGGTTTCTTTTCCGTTCAAACTCCTTGTCCGAAGCTGCTGTAAAGCAGCTCCCCCCATAATCTATACAGACAACAAAATTTTAAAAAATCTCAATCAGAAAATAAAAAAGGGGCTAAGAAGAAAAAACGTTAAATTTTAGTTTTTAAAAAAAAAAAATATATTGGTGTTTTCCTTTAAAAAGTGCAAAACAAAATAACCCCCTTTAAAAACTACTTTTAGAAGGGCCCGCCCCAGCCCACGTGGGGGGAGGCCACAATAACCCGCATGGGGCGCATGCACCGTAGGGGGACTTACAGTCAAAGGGCGTGGGTTAACAGACTTTAAGGGGGAGTTAACGGCTGCATTTTCGACGGGGGATAGCAGGAACATTTTGGGGCACGAGGGCCCGTAGGGGGTGGGCCCCTGCCTGTTCTCCTTCATCCCCTTTAAACCCCAAACCGCCTGAGCCCTTTTGGGTCTCTTGCCCATTTTTGAAATCTGACATGTTCAGTTTATGGGAAATTCTTTTTTACAATTTTAGCACCATGTGCACTTTGGGAAACATGTATATTTGGTTTTTCACCTTTTCGGGGAAAAATGGCCTATTGAGCAGTCTATGATTTAAGCGCCTAGGGAATGTGTTAGGCCGCATTGTTCTAAAACTCAACACTTTTAATGCACCAACAAGGGGGCGTTTTGGGGGGGTTCTGGGGGGGTGTCGCACCAAACTCTAATATTAGAACATATTGGGGTTTGGCAAAATAGGGCATTATGCTTTGGCAGGCGACCTTTTCAAAGGGTTTTGCCTGAGCCTAGGAGTCAAAATGGAAAAATTTTTTGCTGTTAGGGAAAAAAATTCCAATATTTTTCCAACTTACAGCAGTATAATAATAAAAAAGTAATTTCTGATAATTATCAAACTATATAAAATAAATGATTTAAATTTAAATAAAAATTTATATAAAATTAATATAAAAATATATAATATCCCAAAAATATAAAAATATCTCCCATAAAATGTGTTTAGTGGGGCGTGACCTAGCATGTGAGGAGAGAGGACATGTGGCAGAGGAGCTCCGTGCGGGCCTTGGTATCAAAGACTCTTATCAGACCCAAAATGAGCCGGAGGAAGTTTAGGAGGACATAGAATGAAGCTATGGACGCTGCGGTACCTGCGGTCCCGATCCGCAACTATTTTGTGCCCCTCGCTGGGCTGGATTCGGCGCCGGCATCTGAGGCCTCTTCCGCGGATCGAGCACCATGTTCCATTTCAGAGCGGGGCTCTCCCTGCGTGTGCTTGGAGTCACGTGCTGCGGCGGAGGCAGGAAGGGAGCGGCGCCAGCCGAAGGATTCGCTGGATAGCAGCGCTCAGCCACCGCAGGATAGGAGGTGCCTGGTGCTGCAGGCAGGAGGTAGGAGATCTCCCACAGCGGCACTTCAAGCGGCAGTAGCCACCGAACTTGAGGAGGGGGGCCGCCATTGCTGAGCGCCCTGACTCGGCCACAGACTCTCACTATGCTGGCTCTGCTGGTGGACGAAAGAGAGAGCCCCTCCCCAGCCTTCCTCACTCCCATGGAGGGGAGCAAGACATTCCAAAGCACACCTGAGGGAAGTGGTACCATACATTTTCATGTGGAGATGACCCGCTCCTCCATGAATACTGCTGTGCGGACCTCCATGCCCACAGCTAAACAGCAGACAATGGCTGTGACCTTCTCCTTATCCCAATGCAGCCCTAGCCAAGGCTCACAGGACTTTGCACTTGATCTGTTTGCCGAATCCCACAAGCCTGGGAAAGCGCTCCCCTGATAATCCAGCTATCGCCCTCCACACCCGTTCAGTCAGTGATCCACCAGTGGATACGGGACCTTGCACTGACTCAGGAGCCTTGGGTCAACCTATAATGATCCTGAAACCCTATAAGGCCAAGATTCTGCTGCTGCCAGGAATAACGCTCTATTAGCGCTGCAAGGGCACCCTGAATTGCAGGCACTTCTGACATTACTACCTACTAAGAGTGACATGTCAGCTCTGGCCCAGGATCTTAAAAGCGCTTGGAATCAAGACTTGCGTACAGTTAAATCAGATATATCTACTATCCAGACAAAACTCCAAACCCTGGAATATTCCCAAGCCACGGTGCAGCAGTCAATCTCTGAATTACAGAATGCGGTTAGAAACCAACAGGCTCTCTACCAGACCCTGGTGGACCAATTTGATGATTCCGAAAATAAGAACCGCAGGAATAATATCAGAATTAGAGGCATTCCTGAGACTGTAAAAACCCAAGATTTGGTGCAATCTCTCACAAGGCTCTTCAATAAGCTGTTGGGCAAAACTGGGGACTCTCCTATAGAATTGGATAGAGCTCATATAGCATTACGCCCTCCAAGTCAAGACCCCACTAGGCCGTGTGATGTAATTTGCTGTGTTCACTACTATGCGGTTAAGGAGAACATTATGAAAAAGGCCAGAAATGCCTCATGAAGGAGCCAAAATCGCTATATTTCTGGATCTCTCCAGGCATACTCTACGTCTGAGATCAGCTATAGGCCCACTAACTTCTTTGCTGCAAGAAAAACAGATTCAGTATCGGTGGGGATTCCCCTTCGCTTTACATGTGAGAGTGGATGAACATACGATTACCTTCAAAACACTGGCCGATCTCCCGAACTTCCTAACGGCTCTAAAGCTTCCACCCATCTCCCTCCCTGACTGGGAAGCGGCATACTCGGCTGTCTCCGTCCCTGTGTCTCAGAGTCGACCTTCCTCCCAGCGAGAGTGCGAGACGGCATTCTTCCCTAAAGAACAACGCCTGTCGAGGTGTCAACGATCTGTTATGGGGTTGGAGAGGGTTGACGGCGCAATGAAAAGAAGCCTGCTACCTCATACACAATGACTCTTTAGTGTGTCTTAATGTAGCTATGTGCTTCCCCTCCTACTGCCTTCCTCTTAGTCGTGGCAGGCCTTGGACGCTAATGTTGCTGATCATTTTTGTGCACCTAGTTCTGGTTATGACTTCCCTGGAACTTTCTGAGTGCTGCCACTTCGGACTACGTTTGTACTTTAGAGTTCTTTGATATGCGTTTGTTTAGATGACATGATTCTTGAAGATAGGCCCCACGGATGTCTCTGTGCATCTTTTAATAAGACCCTTCTTATGGTTACGAAAAAACATATAATTCCATCAGCTCACCATATATGTCCGTCTTCAAATGTTGATTAGTTGTAGGAACTATGCCCAATGTCGGTGCCCGGAAGACATACAGACATACAGACCAATCGGGCTGGAGATGGATTGCAGACTACTTGAAAAAGGATGAATATTCCTCCAGCACTCCAAATTTTCTTTAGAAAAAAACGCACTTTATTGAAAAAACTTATGTTAAAACATGATTAAAAAACAAGTTGAGACAAAAAACATGACCTCTTGACAGGTTTTGTTTTTAATCATGTTTTTAACATGAGTTTTTCAATAAAGTGCATTTTTTTCTAAAGAAAAGGAGGAATATTCATCCTTTTTTCACCTTGTCTATGGTTACCTTGCGTAGTTTGCACTATAACCCCATAGGTGCCAACACGGCCCCTATGTGCTCGCATATAGCAATTGATACTTAATATCTCTACTATAATATATGTGTGATTATATTGTATATTTGAATGGTATGTGTGAACTACATGCATCAGCAACTCCTCTGCAATATCTGTGTGATTATATTGTGTGTCTGGCATTTTGCCTTGAAGTCCCAACTCTGCTTCAAATATTTAGGATGTGTGGGCCCATGTTTAAGTATGCCTATACCCAATTAGCCTTTGAAGAACTTCCTTGCTGCACTCTTTATAACCCCACCCGTTTCTGTCACCTGAAAGTGGTGATCTAATCAATAGACACTATATATTGGTGCTCTGGGGGTCTGCAAGACCTTTTGGTCTGCCAGCATTGATTAAGTGACAGCATTTATAAAGTGACTATATGAATTTTGACCGAAATTATGGCCGAAGTGGGCAGAAGGGGCAGAAACGTATCTTCTTAAGTAGTTATCTTTCTTTCCTACAGCTTTGAGACCATGCTTACGTTTTCAATCTATCTTGCTGCCTCTTCCTCCTTTTCCCACCGCCCATATACCTCCAAACAAAC
>JAODAL010072728.1:0-15001 GCA_025379985.1 Phyllomedusa bahiana
GAACACGCCCAAGGTCCTGCAGCAAAGAGAGAGTCATGTGCGGTCCCATGTAAACACAACCAGATAAAGCGTATAGTTTTGTTCTGCAGATCTGTAGAGGTCAGAGGTGTAATAATCTGCAGGATATATCACTGTGTGTGAGAGACAGAGAAAAATGTCAAATGCCCATTCTAATTACAAAGTATGTAGAGAGAACGAGAAATTTAGATATACACTATAGCGTTACACTTAGCTTTTCACTTCCAAAGACAGCTAAGAACCTCTCCCTTCCCCCAGCTCACACAGAATGTATTCTCACATGCCCAGTGTAGGGTGTGTCTGCAGTGAGAGAAGAAACACCCTGCTGGGAAGAGAAACACGCTCCTCCATTTCACAAGCTCTGCTTGGCAACCAGCATAAACGGCTGCCAAATGGTGAAACGAGAAAACCCCTTTAATCAAAATCAAATCAATATTTGGTGTGATCACCCTTTCAGCAATGTAAAATTTTCTTTGCTCACCTGTCAGGCTTATTCCTCCATGAGTTGGTCTACAGAAAAGACTCTGTGGAATCGCAGAGTTGTACAGCAACTTGTAGACAAAAGATTAGTCCAGCACCAAAGAGCAGCAACTTCATGTAATAAAACTTACCTCTTTAATTCATAAGGTTAAAATGTACAACTGACATGACACCAAAGTTCCAGCAGACGCGTTTCAGGCATCAGCCCATATTCGTTGCTAGAGGTCATGAACTAACATGGACAATTAATACCCTTTGCTTTCAAAGCAGCATCAGTTCCTTTAGGTTCACTTGTACAGCTTTGAAAGGAACGTAGCAGGAAGGTTGTTCCAACATCTTGGCGAAGTAGCCACAGATCGTCTATGGATGTAGGCTTGCTCAAATCCTTCTGACTCATCTCCTCAAATAGAATAATACCCTACTTTGTCCGCTTTAAGTTGATATAAAGGGGGATCCTCTTTTCAGAATTGTCCTCTTTGACAAACTTCCAGTGTAGTCAATTGTTTTACTCCTCTCACCCAAGCAGTATACTGTGTCTTTTCAATACATTTTAAGGATATCACCTATTCCAAAAATTATTTATTTTGCTGCGTAATTGCGGGAGTATTTCGCTGAGTATTGCGCTTAATACGCGGCGAAATGCGCCCCGCAATTAGGGTAATCCATAGCTCTCATAGAGTACTATGGATTACGCCTCGTCCCCCCACCCATACAATACGATCGGATTGTATGCATGGGGAGATAAGTGACATGTCAATTATTCGTGCAGATTACGCGCCGCGAGTAATGCATGTCAATGGGGCCAGCGGGCTGCCCCGTGCTTCGGGAGTACGCGCTGATCAGCGCGACTCCCAAATCAGCCGGCGTATTGCGGCGCATACTGTACGCGCCGCAATTACGCTGTGTGAACATACCCTTTACATATCTTTAATCCCCCTCTCCAAAAAAAGTCATCCTTTGGTTTTTCCTCTGGGGAAAACTTTTAAAAAATTTAAATCTAAGGGATGTTTTTCCCCGGGGTTATTGCCCGGGGTAAATTGGGGGGGGGGGATTTCGCCCGATTTCCCCCGGGGTTCCCGTTGCAGGGGGGGCGGGGGGGCCCGGGAGCTCGCCGGCCCCATAGAATTTCCCTTATCCACGGCGGGTATTTCCCCCGGGATAATGTGCTTTTTCCTATGAAACTTGGGTTAAACCCTAAAGCCTGGGGGGGATTTCAGCTGTTTTGGAGCTTAATAAGGGGGCACAATACGGTGAAATTTCCCTCCCCAAATAACCGTGTGAAAGAGGCCCAAGAGTGATTCCCAAACTTTTTTCCCTTTGGGTAAAAACTACAATAATTTAGCATAATTTTTATTATCCATAACTTTTATTAAAGGGGTTTATTTTCACACACAAAAATTTGGATTTTTCGTTGCGCATTTCCCCCGCGTATTATGCTTAATAGGGGCAAAAAGGCCCCCGCAATTATGGTATTTAGCTCTATAAAAAAGTATGGATTAGGTTTCTCCCCCGTGTAAAAATATGGAGGGAAATTTGACATGTCAATTTTTTGGGGGAAATTACCGCCGCTGTAATGATGTCTTTTGGGAGGGCCCCCGGTCGCCCGCCCCCCGTGTTTTGGGAATTACGCGTGATCATGCGTGGTTCCAAAACACAGGCCTAAAAAAGCCTGTGGACTACCCTAAGGTAGTTCACCGGTTTTAAAAGGGGACGCATTTCACGGGTTTTCGGGGGTATTGCGCTCAATCGGGGGAAAAATGCGTTTCAGTCTTCGGAAAACCCACTTTTACCCGCGGGGGGGGGGCCAGCGAGTAATGACATTAGGGGCCGGCGGGCCCCCGTCCCGTGCGAGCCCCGAACCGGGGGTATTGCGGGGCGTAATTTCCCCGCAATTTTGCGTGTGAACTTGCCTAATAGTTCCATTTTAATAGATTGTCAAGACAAGGGAAAAATGTTATGGAAAAAAAAAATTACCCTTATACTCGAATAAAACTGGTTTTTCAGCACAAAAAAATGTGTAAAGCTTTTCCCCCTTTATTGAGTCACTTTGGCATCGGGCGCTGCCCTGGCCCAGGGGCCCGGGGTGGATCGCTTCAGTGTTGGACCTTGGAGAATATTGAAAGAAACCGGTAAGATAAAAGTAACTTTTTTTAATAATTTCTTTTTCCTTAAAAAAAACATTAACCCCTGATTATAGATGTCCATATGTATAAATAGGGGCTAATACTCGCATTATAGTTCGCCAACAAGCCGTTCAGAGTCCATCCTAGCGCCGTCCCGAGCAGGGAGGAGTGAAGTGCTTGAGGAAGGGGAGGGGTTCCCCGAAACATCCAGAGACTTCTCAGTCCCCGCTCGGGTTTTGCTGAGTATTGGCCCTTCTATTTATACATATGGACCCTTTTTTAAAAAAATGGTTTAAATTTTGTTTTTTAAGGGAATAAATTTTTAAAGAAAGTTCGTTTTATCTTACCCCGGTTTCGTTCATATATTGTTGCCTGTTTTTGGGAGTGGAGACCCCTTTGTTATTTGACCGTGTACGGCCATACTCGACTAACCTAATACGTTAGGGCTACATATTATTCATGCGATTTTTGGGGAAATTCTTGGGAACCAAATTTACATTGACTCTCCAGTTACCCGTCGGCGTCCGGGTGCTGCCATTGCCCAGGCCCAGCGGGGATCGCTCAACTTTTATGTGACTCCTGGAAGGCTTTACAATGGAAGATACTATTGCGGAGCAGAGAGCGATGCGCATTTCTGCTCCGCAATAGTATCTGGCACAGGGGGAGGGGCACAGTCGAGAAAATGAATAAAAAGTGAGGAGTCTCAGGTGTTTGTGTTGTAAATTCTGCGGGGATGGTGATAGATGGGAGAAAGACACATGGTGGTCTGGACCGAATGTAGAAAAAAAGGGAAAGTGAACAATTCATCAACAAGACGTCACCTGTGAGGCCCTAAATGTAAGTAAACTGTCTGCAAAGCAAACCCGTGACCTGTATCGGACCACTATTTTTTCACTGTATGGGGAAATATGGTCTTGGTGTAATGATTTATATTCATAAATATGAAAGGTATTATTCAGTATTTGTTTGGTGGAGATATGTGGTGATGATGTGGAGGTATTATTTGGGGCTTGCATATTGTTGTTATTTTGGGGAATTGGTCCCTTTGGGATGCTGATTTTTTCAGTAACATTATGGTGGTGCTAGTCAGTATATGGTTTGGCGGTATTATTTGGTCTTTATATATATTGTTGTTTGGCAATATTGGTCTGCGTATACTGGTTTGGTCAGTAACATTAGAGTGGTGATCATGCGGCGGTATTTGCGGGCCATTGTATATGTACTGACCCGCAAAATAAAAGATAAACTGTACATTGTAAAATCCAGCAAGAACTAAATCCAAAAAAAAATGGCGCAATTCCATTTTTTTTTCTTGTGACCTCAGAAACAATGTTTCTTTTCCGGGGTGGCAGTGGTTGCAGAAACTGGGTAGTGACGGAGGGTCGGCTGGAAGGGTAGAGGAGCGAAGTGGCTGGGGTCGGCCGAGGGCCAGGAGGGATTAGACGGAGAGGCGGGAAATGCGGAGTGGCAGGGTCAGTGGAGGAGGGGGCTCAGACGCTCCAATAACCACTCGATGCTTTGAGCCGAATGGATTGTGTGTCGAAAAAAATATATCTGGACTCCCACTAAGACATATACAGATTTCACCCCCATTGGCGCTTCTTGTATCGCAGATAATATTGCTGATTAAATTTAAAAAATTGTGTTTTAGTAAGTTGATCAACCCCCAAAAAAATGTATCAATAGCCCTCTGTGAAATTGCATAATTGTACAAAGGAAAAGATAGAGCAATAAAACTTGATGTGTGGTATCATGGAAAAGGGAGAATTGTGACAAGAATTTGTTTGCTACCCTGTACATACCCGGGGTAAAAGAGTGAATGTAGAAAATGATCACCCACTCACAATCTTCATTGAGAGACCAATGGAGATATTATAGAGGTAAAGGTGGTTTTATTGTAGATTTGTGAATTTTTGGAAAAAGCCATAAAAATAGCTTCACTGGATTTTCAACTTACAGGAATGTCCCTTGTTGTTTTAAAAAATCCCTAATTGAAGGGCTTGGCCTGAGCAGGGATGAAATGGAATTTCTTCAGCCCCTCGCCGTGAGAATGCGTATCGCCTAAAATTTAACCCTTTTCCAGCAGAACAATTGGTCCATCTCTGGACCACCTTTAAGACCTTTTTTTCTGTTTCAGCCCAGTGGATTCGTGTCCGACAGCCACCCCCTTCTGGACTTACGGAGGGGGCCCGTCTGTGGCCCCGGGAAAAGAAAAACGATGGGAACCGCTATCTCTACCCCTGTCGCTGCCTTATGACATCCACCCAACATTCCCTGCTCCCCGGATGCACACCCATGGCGTTTTTTCCCCTGCAGCGAAATTACCACTCTTGCTTCCGGCTGCAGATTACCTGGGGTACGGAGAGTGCGCAGGCCACGCTTGGTGCGGTGGCGCCGTTCCAGTGGGACGGAGGGCCCTATTCCAGCTGGCCAGGCTGTTTGAGTCGGCTGCCCAAAAAAGGAGAAGACAGGGGTCACCTGCATTCGAGCTGTAAGGGGAAATTTGTCTTGCTTTTTTGCTGGCTGGCCCAATAGAGTGTGTCCACTCAGCCAATAGAAGCCAAGCAGTGCATCTTGACCTGCAAAGTGTTTATACCAATCACTGCCTTACTTAAGCAGGGAGTACTGCGTTTTCTAATTTGGGAAATAACATTTTACCCCAGCATCTATTGTGCTGTTGTATGAAAAGGTGTGGTAAACCCTTTCTTGACAAACTCTTCGCAAACTCGGCTCTTTGGCCCCCAAAGGGCTATCTTGCTCAAGTGATATTTCATAAGCCTATTTAATCTTCAAGCGCTGCCATGTATACTTATTCCGTCAAACTGCAACTCCATGCCATTGCCCCCTTCTGTATCAACTGCACTCTATACCCGGGGGCGCTTTTAAAAAACTTTAAACTTGATTCTTTTAACCATTTCCGGACCAAAACGTTATTACCTTTTGAGATAATAGGTCCCATGACGGAGCATCTCATCTACCTAAAGACTAAAGTAAATTTTTTTTTTTACTCTTTTGGGAAATCCACCAATTTGTCCTTCCCCCCGGACCCAAAAAGAAGGGTCCTTTTTTTTCCATCAGCTTACCTAGGGATGTCTTAGGGACCTCTAAAAAAAAAAAAAAAAGGATCAAAAACCCCCAAGCTCCCTGATTTCTTTAATTCTGCCTCACAAAAGCAACTAAGTTTCAATGAGGTCTACAATTCCTTTCTGCACCGCCTTCTATATCCTCTAGAACAGAATCAGTTGACCTTGATCACCAGGAAGATCTTGACTCTCAACCTCTAACAACTGCCTCTTTACTTCATTCAGCTCTAGCCTCCAAGCTGACATGAAACAAATGATATCTGACCTTAAAAAGGAATTTCCGTCTTTAGTGTCCCAAAAAAAGAAATATCAAGTCAAAAATGGCTGTAGCCTATATACATTTTTATCATATTAAAGAAGAATTCTTGAGACCTTTACACAGAGAAGATTGAAGATTCCCTACTGGATTGGTTCCATTCTATTTCATTGTTCCCTGACCTGTCAGCTGCCACCATGATGGTAGGAGAGAATTCCAGCCCTTCCCAAAAAAAAAAAATAAAAATTTCGATGGGGCTTTCCCGGGCTGTTATAAATAGGAGGATTTAGGTGGTTGTTTACCCCAAAGAAACTTGTAGGAGAAGTGAACAGCAAAATGTTCTAGTGCGATTACAACTTAGAACAGTAGTAGTGTTCGGTTCGAGGTTCGAATTAGAACTCGAACTAGAACCCCATTAAAGTCACTGGGAGATGTTTTTGGTTAATTTTTTACCTATACAGGCGAGGAGAAGCTGTAATTACCATCCATAACAGTAAACTGGATACGTGAAACAACTTAGTAAAGAAAAATTTGACTGTAAGAGTGACAGAAAAAAACTGAGAGGCTAAAATACTTTATTCCTTTCAAAGGCTTGTGAGCTTGTGTTTGGGGCCCCTTACCAAAAATAATACCTCTTTTTTTAAATTTTTCCAGGGTTTCCCCTTTTTTTTTTGCCCAACAGGCTGGGGAGAGAGTGTGCCGTTTGTGTTGGGGGCATTGAAAAAAAGTGGGCGCCGGCCTGGTCTAATAGATGGGTGTCACAATAGGTTGTAAGCCAGATTTTTTACCACAGTTTATATTTATGGCCACTTTTTTTTATCGCCTTATTATATGCAAATTGTAGTTTCCGGGAACCACCTCCCTATGCCCGAGGTTTTTATGAGGATTGTTTTCATTGGTTACTTTGCACTGTGCAATCTCCCCATGCATTATACTGCGGCTTTTGCTTGTGGTGTGAATGGGAACCCCTTAAAAACCCTTGAAGGGTTAAGGTTAACACCTATTACCCAGCAGCAAAAGCCGCAGTATAAGCATGGGAGATTGCACGATGCAAAGTAACCAATGAAAACAACCTCATAAAAACCTGGGCATGAGGGAGGTGGTTCCCGGTACTACAATTGCATATAAAAAGGCGACCCCAAAAAAGGGGCCATAAATATAATACTGTGGTAAAAAATGTGGCTTACCCCCTATTAGTGACACCCATCTATTAGACCAGGCCGGGCTGCCCACATTTTCAATGTCCAACACAAAACAGGCACACCTGCTCCCCGCATGTTGGGCAAAAAAAAAAGGGCATACTGGAAAAATATTAAATAGAGGTTTAGTTTTTAATGGGCCCCATAAACAAGCCAAAAACCTTTGAAAGGAATTAAAAAAATTTTTAGCCTCTCATTTTTTTTTTGTCACTTTACAGTAAAATTTTTTCCCTTTACTAAGTTGTTTCACGTTCCCAGTTTCCGTTATGGGATGGTAATTACAGCTTCTCCTTGCCTGTATAGTAAAAAATTCCCAAAAACATCTCCCATTGACTTTAATGGGGGTTCTAGTTCGAGTTCTAATTGAACCCTGGGAACCGAACATTTCACTTTTCAATTTGTAATCGCACTAAAACCCATTTTGCTGCACTATCCCCTAACAGTTTTTTTCTGGGGTAAACAACCACCTAAATCATCTCTATTTATAATCAGCTTCACTGGAAAGCCCCATCTGTATGGTATTTCTTTTTCTTCGTGAAGGGCTGGAATTCTCTCCTACAATCATGGTGGCAGCTGACAGGTCAGGGAACAATGAAATAGACTGGATCCAATCCAGTAGGGAATCTTCAATCTTCTCTGTGTAAAGGTCTCAAGAATTCTTCTTTAATATGATAAAAATGTATATAGGCTACGGCCATTTTTGACTTGATATTTCTTTTTTTGGGACACAAAGATGGAATTCCTTTTTAAGGCAGATTCATTTGTTTCATTCGCTTGGAGGCTAGAGTGAAGAAGTAAAGAGCAGTTGTTTAGGGGTTTTTGAGATCAAGATCTTCGGGTGATCAAGGTCAACTGATTCTGTTTAGAGGAATAGAAGGGGTGCAAAAGGAATTGTAGACCTCATTTGAAACTTAGTTGCTTTTGTGAGGCAGAATTAAAGAAATCAGGGAGCTTGGTGGGTTGAGTCCTGTTTTTTTTTTTTTAGAGGTACCTAAGACATCCAGCTAGGGTAAGCTGATGGAGACAATGGACCCTTCTGTTGGGTCACTAGGGAGGAAGGATCAAATTGGTGGAGTTCCAAAGAGGTAAAAAAAAACAATGTGTAGCTTTAGGTCTTTAGGTGAGATGAGAGTGCTCCAGTCAATGGGACCTATTATCTCAAAAGGTAGATAAGCGTTTTGGTCCGGAAATGGTTCAGAATCAAGATTAACTGTATTTTAGCGTCCCCGGTATAGAGTGCAGTTGATACAGAATGGGCAATGGCGATGGAGTTGCAGTTGACTGGAATATAGTATAGCAGTGAGCAGCTGCTTGAAGATTAAATAGGCTTATGAAATATCACTTGAGCTAAGATAGCCCCTTTGGTGCCAAATGAGCCGAGTTTGCGAAGATGTTGTGCGTAGAGAAACGGTTACCACTACCTTTTGCATATCAACAGCACAATAGGATGCTGTGGTAAGAGTGTTATTGCCCAAGTTAGAAAACTGCAGTACTCCGCTGCTTAGAGTAAGGCAGTGATGTGGTATAACACTTAGCAGGTCAAGATGGCAGCTGCTGTGGCTTCTAGTTGTGCTGAGTGGACATCACTCTATTGGGCCAGCCAGCAAAAAGTCAAGACAATTCCACTTACAGCTCGAATGCAGGTGAGCTCCTGTCTCCTCTCCTTTATGGGCAGCCGACTCAGAGCAGTCCTGGGCCAGCTGGATATAGGCTCCTCCGTCCGCACTGGAATCGGGCGCACAGCCGCACCAGAGTCTGTGTGCCTGCGCGACGTCTCCGGTACCCCAGGTAATCTGCAGCCGGAAGCAAGAGTGGTAATTTCGCTGCAGGGGAACAACGTCCATGGGGTGTGCAGTCCGGGCAGCAGGGAATGTTGGCTGGATGTCAGTAAGGCTAGCAGAGCAGGTGTAAGATGATAGCGGTTCCCATCGTTACTCCGGAGCCACAGACGGCCCACTGCCGTAAGTCCAGAAAGGAGTGGCTGATCGGGTCACGAATCTCACTGGGCTGAAGCAGGCAAGTAGGTCTTAAAGGTGGTCCAGAGATGGAGCCAATTGTTCTGCTGGAAAAGGGTCTATTTGAGGCGATACTGCGATTCTCACTGGGCGAGGGTCTGAAGAAAGTCCAGTTACATCTCCTGCTCAGGCCAAGCCCTTCAATTAGGTATTTTAAACAGCACACAGGCACGATTCCTGTAAGTTGAAAATCCAGTGACAGCTATTTTCTATGGCTTCTCCAAAATTCACAAATCTACAATAAAACCACCTTTACCTCTATAATATCTGCCATTGGTTCTCTCAATGAGAGATTGTGTGAGTGGGTGGATCATTTACTACATTCACTCTTGTACCAGGCTATGTACAGGATAGCAAACAAATTCTTGTCACAATTCTCCCTGTATTCATGTATACCACACGATCAGTTTCATTGCTCTAGCTTATCCTTTGTACAATTATAGCAATTACACAGAGGATCTTATTGAGTACATTTTGGAGGTTGTATCATACTTACTAAAACACAATTTTTTAAATTTAATCAGCAATATTATCTGCAGATACAAGAAGCGCCAATGGGGGTGAAATCTGTATATGTCTTAGTGGGAGTCCAGATATATTTTTTCGACACACAATCCATTCGGTCAAAGCATCGAGTGGTTATCTGGAGCGTCTGAGCCCCCTCCTCCACTGACCCTGCCACTCCGCATTCCCCGCCTCTCCGTCTAAACCCTCCTGGCCCTCTGCCGACCCCAGCCACTTCGCTCCTCTACCCTTCCAGCCGACCCCTCCGTCACTACCCAGTTCTGCAACCACTGCCACCCCGGAAAAAGAAAACATTGTTTCTGAGGTCACAAGAAAAAAAAATGGAATTGCGCCATTGTTTTTGGATTTAGTTCTTGCTGGATTTTACAATGTACAGTTTATCTGTATTTTGTGGGTCAGTACATATACAAGGGCCCGCAAATACCGCCGCATGATCACCATGTGTCACCACTCTAATGTTGCTGACCAAACCAGAATGCCCAGACCAATATTGCCAAACAACAATATATATAAAGACCAAATAATACCGCCAAACCATATACTGATTAGCACCACCATAATGTTACTGACAAAATCAGCATACCAAGACCAATATCACCAAATAACAACAATATGCAAGCCCCAAATAATACCTCCACATCATCACCACATATCTCCACCAAACAAATACTGAATAATACCGTCATACTGTTACTGAATATAAATCATTACACCAAGACCCATATTTCCTCCATACAGTGACAAAATAGTGGTCGATACCAGGTACACGGGTGCTTTGCAGACAGTTTACTTACATTTAGGGCCTCACAGGTGACGTCTTGTTTGATGAATTGTTCACTTTCCCTTTTCTTCTACATTCGGTCCAGACCACCATAGTGTCTTCTCCCATCTATCACTCATCCCTGCAGAATTTACAACACAAACACCTGAGACTCCTCACTTTTTTATCATTTTCTCGACTGTGTCCCCTCCCCCTGTGCCAGATACTATTGCGGAGCAGAGTGCGCTCGCTCTCTGCTCCGCAATAGTATCTTCCATTGTATGCGCTTCCAGGAGTCACATACAGTTGAAGCGATCCCCGCTGGCGCCTGGGCAATGGCAGCACCCGGACGCCGACGGGTAACTGGAGAGTCAGCTGTATGTGGTCCCAAGAATCCCAAGAATCGCATGAATAATATGTAGCCCTAACGTATTAGGTTAGTCGAGTATGGCCGTACACGGTTCAAATAACAAGGGGTCTCCACTCCCACAAACAGGCAACAATATATGAACGTAGAACCGGTAAGATAAAACGTAACTTTCTTTAATAATTTATTTCCTTAAAAAACAGACATTAAACCATTATTCATAGTATGTCCATATGTATAAATAGAAGGCCAATACTCAGCACAACCGAGCTGGACTGAGAGAGTCTCGTGGATGTTTCGGGGAAGCTCCTCCCCTTCCTCAAGCACTTCACTCCTCTCCTGCTCTGGGAGCGGCGCTATGGATGGACTCTGAACGGCTTGCTTGTGCTGCAACTATAATGCTGAGTATTAGCCTTCTATTTATACATATGGACATACTATGAATCATGGGTTAATGTCTGTTTTTTAAGGAAAGAAATTATTAAAAGAAAGTTACGTTTTATCTTACCGGGTTCTACTTCATATATTCCCCCCAAGAGTCGCATCCCACGAAGGATCCCCCGGCCCCTGGGCCAGGCACCCCCGATGCCGACAGTGACTCAATATAACCCCGGTGAAAGCTTTTTCAGCACATTTTTTTGTGCTGAAAAACTCAGCTTATATTCGAGTATATACGGTAAGTTCTTTTTTTCCATAACATCTTTCCTTGTCTTTGACAATCTAGTTAAAATGGAACTTTTGGGTAATTTTACACAGCTTTTTGCGGGGCGTAATTACGCCCCGCAATTACGCCGGAGTTCGGGAGCTCGCACGGGACGGGGGCCCGCCGGCCCCATAGACTGTCATTACTCGCTGCGCCTCCTCCCCCCGCGGATGAACTGTGGATTACCGTAATGACTGAAACGCATTTCTCCACGTATTGAGCGCAATACGCCACGAAATACACTGTGAAATGCGTCCCCCTTTTTAAACCCCTGTGAACATAGCCCCTTTGGGGGATGTCCCATGGGTTATTAGGGCCCTGTGTTTTGGGAAACCCCGCATGATCAGGGGTAATTCCAAACACGGGGGGGCGGGGCGACCGGGGCCGTCCCTATAGACATGCATTGACAGCGGCGCGTAATTGCCGCCAACAATTGACATGTCAATTCTCCCTCCATATTGTACACGCGGGGAGAAGACACATAATCCATAGCTTTCTATGAGAGCTATGAATTACCATAATTGCGGCGCGCTTTTTGCCGCGTATTAAGCATAATACGCGGCGAAATGCGCACCGAAATATGCGCAAATTTTAAATGTTGGAACATACCCTTAATAAAAGTTATGGATAATAATAATATGCTAAATTATTGTAGTTATCATCCAAGACATAAGATTGACTCACTCTTAGGCCTCATTCACACGGCTTATTTCGGGACGGATTTCAGCCGTATTGTGCACCGTATTATGCTCCAATACAGCTGAAATCCGTCCCAGGCATTACGGTAATCCACAGTTCTAAGAAAAGCACTTTTCCCCGGCGGGTACACCCGTGGATAATGGATGTCTATGGGGCCGGCGAGCTGCCGGCCCCCCCCGCCCCCCCCCCTGCTACATGGCAGCCCGGGGAAATGCGGGCGAAATCCGCCCCCGCAATTACGCCGGCAATAAGCCGTGTGATCATCGCCTTAGAGTCAATTTTTAAGAATTCCAGATGGCAATATCCGAGGATGACATTTTGGAGAGGGGGATTAAAGATAGGAAAGGGATGTTCCCCCAGCGTAATTGGGCGCGTACAGTATCGCCCATACCCGGGTGATTTGGAGCCCCGTGATCCGCGACTCCTAAGCACGGGCACCCCCCCGGGCCCCCTTTACATGAAAAACTCGCGGGGCGCGTTAAACTGCACGAATAATTGACATGTCACTTATCTCCCCTTTCATCAAAATGACGTAATTTTACCGGGGGGGGCGGGGGTAATCCATAGTTCTCTAGAGAGCTATGGAAACCGTAATTGCGGGGCACATTTCGCCGCGTATTAAGCGCAATACGCAGCGAAAAACTCCCGCAATTACGCAGCAAAATAAATAATTTTTGGAAAGGTGATACCTTAAAATGTTTTAAAAAGACACAGTATACTGTTTGGGTGAAGGAGTAAAACAATTGACTACACGGGAAATTTTGTTCAAAGAGGACAATACTAAAAAGAGGACCCCCTTATATAACTTAAAGCGGACAAAGTAGGGTATTATTCTATTTGAGGAATGATCAGAAGGATTTGAGAAAGCCTACATCCATAACATCTGTGGCTACTTCGCCAAGATTTTTGGGAAAAACCTTCCCGCTACGTTCTTTTTAAAACTTACAAATAACCTAAAGGAACTGGGTGCTGCTTTGAAAGCAAAGGGTATTAATTTTCCTGTTGCATGACCTCTAGCAAAGAATATGGGCTATCCTGAAACGCTTTGCTGGGAACTTTGGTGTCATTCAGTTGTACAATTTAACCTTTTAAATTTAAAAAGGTAAGTTTTATTTAAAGAAGTTGCTGCTTTTGGGGCTGGATAAACTTTTGTCTACAAGTTCTGTACACCTGCGATTCCACAGAGTCTTTTCTTAGACCCCAAATATGGAGGAATAAGCCGACAGGGGAGCAAAGAAAATTTTACATTTCTGAAAGGGTGATCACCCAAATATTGATTTGATTTATTAAAGGGGTTTTCTCGTTTCACCATTTGGCAGCCCTTTTTGTGGGTTTCCAAGCGAGCTTGTGAAAAAGGAGGGGATTTTCTCCTCCCGCAGGGCTATCTTCTCTCACTGGAAAACCCCTGCACTGGGGATGTAGAATACATTCTGTTGAGCTGGGGGGAAAGGGGGAAAGGTTTTTAGCTGTCTTTGGAATGAAAAGTAAGGTAACGCTAAGTGTATTCTAAATTTTTCCCTTTTCCCCCCTACATACTTTGTTATTAGAATTTGGCATTTGACATTCAGGACTCTCGGAAAGAGGGGTGATTTTTTTTTCTCTGTCTCTCACACCACAGTGATATATCCTGCAGATTATTACACCTCTGACCTCTACAGATCTGCAGAACAAAACTATACACTTTATCTGTTTGTGTTTACATGGGACCGCACATGATCTCTCTCTTTGCTGCAGGACCTCTGGTCGCTGTCAGTGAAAAGCTCCCCCGCCCCCTGGCACACCACGTCGCACCACCTCTGATTGCTGTCAGTGAAAAGCTCCCCCTCCCCCCGCACACCACCTCTGATGGCTGTCAGTGAAAAGCTCTCCCTCCCCCTGCACACCATGTTGCACCACCTCTGATTGCTGTCAGTGAAAAGCTCACCCTCTCCCCATACACCACGTCGCACCACCTCTGATTGCTGTCAGTTGAACAGCTGGGTGTGTGCCGCCCTCCTTCCCTCCCTCACATAAACAGGGGAACAGACAACAAAACAAATATAAAAACCCTTCCCAGCACTATCCACAAATGTACCTGTTCCAACTTACATACAATTTCAACTTAACAACAAACCTACAGTCCCTAACCCCTTCATAACCTGGGGACTGCCTGTAGTTCCCAGCTGCAGGGCCGCCAACAGAAATTTCAGGGCCCCATACAGCTGAAGCACCTGGGCCCCCCCCCGGTAAACCCCGCCCCCAGAAACCGGATCGCCCCGCCCCCCAGCAAAAAAAAAAACGGCCCTCCCAGGACAAAAAAATGCGCCCATTTTACCACAGAATACAGTGTGCAAAAAGAACTGTATTGTGTAGTACAATAGCAAGTGAGTCACACGTCTGTCAGTCTAACATATCATAGACACAGGGCTAAGTAGCTCCATCCATATCCCCCATCACCCACAATACAATTTTCCCCTTCCACCCCATACAATATCCCCCTCCACCCACATACAATATCCCCCTCCACCAACATACAATATCCCCCTCCACCCACATACAATATCCCCCTCCACCAACATACAATATCCCCCTCCACCCACATACAATATCCCCCTCCACCCACATACAATATCCCCCTCCACCCACATACAATATCCCCCCTCCACCCACATACAATATCCCCCTTTCCACCCACATACAATATCCCCCTCCACCCACATACAATATCCCCCTCCATGTTTCCCTTGGGCACCACCTCAAACCCACCTTCTAAATAAACACCACAAAAAAAGTA
>JAODAL010072729.1:0-15001 GCA_025379985.1 Phyllomedusa bahiana
AAAAGAAATCAATGGATGAAATAAACAAATTGCCCAAAGAGAAAAAGGGGTATTTCCTTAAGTCCTAGGTGGTGGGCAGCCATCTTGGAGGGAAATTGGGGTACTGACAGGAGGGAGGGGGGGGGGATTGGTAAGGGCAGATAGTTCCGGGGTCGTAGCAGTAGTACCTGCCCCTTTAAATCCTTTGTTCTTCGAAGCCCGCTGAACTCTTCAGAAAATTACCGGAGCAGAACCGCCTTCTACCAGCCTGCTATTTTGACAAAGAGGGTCCACAAGAGCTGGAACAACAGAGGTGGTTGGCAGGTGCAGAGGTGGTTGGTAGAGGGAGAGGTGGGCAGAGTTGCATCAGATGGGTATGCTTGAGGCAGCGTGAAGGGATGAACTCACACATTTTGCAATCCAACGCCAGAGCGTGCAGTTGCAATCACGGGAGACCCAGGAGAACGGCAGCAGAGGAGCAAGGGAAAACATAGGAAAGATCATCTGCTTGTAGGACCTCCCTACCTGTGGTTTGGTATGGCGGGAAAGATTTTTAAATTTTCCCTTTGATGAAGGAAAAGGTAGGGGGGTTTTTTCTAATGTCAAAGGAGACAGTACTTGAAAACCAAGGACGAATGAATAAAGTTTGCAATGGAACCAGAAACCAGGACAGCAGGTACATGAAAACTAAGGTCAGATACGAAACTGAGGGTGACCGTTGTGAAACAGAGCCATCTTCACCCAGGGTCGCCAACCCACAAAACCTAGACAGGGGCTTCTGAGGCATAGTCAAGCAAACTGGGAAATTTTTCAGGAAATGTTGTACTCCCAGTTAGGCACATTTTAGACTGCATCTGGTTTTCCTCCGAAGATAACCGGGCCCACGCATATTTTATTTTAAAAGAAATTTTGGTATCAGGTGGGGGAAAACCAAAAAGTGGTGGGGGGGGACGTTGCTGCTGACAAATTTTTTTAAATTTCCCCTTTGAGGGAATTATTTGGGTGTTGCCAAAACACACCAACCTCTTGGCATACCGGTGGCCATCCCAAACGTCGCAACAAAGGGCCTAATTTTTCCGGGAAAAGTTGGAAGCCTATGCAACTGAAATAGCAATTGACTCACCATTTTGAGAAAAAAGTGAAAGGGGATTAACCCTGGGTTCTTCAAAAAAACTTATAGGGGGGGTTAAAAAAATTTCCTGTTTCCAAACATCAAGGACCCCTTATCCCAGGGGGAAAACAACCCAAGCCAAAGTTCCCTAAAAAGTAGGTGATTGGTCGATCCAAGGGGAAAATGTGGGCCGGGGGGGGGGACCTCAAAATGGATGATGCACTGATTGAGGAAAACCCCCAAACAGCCTTAGGATTTTGGTAGAGGCGCATCAGCGGGATCCATGGTCAGTTTGTATTGTCACGGTATAGGGTGGATAGTGCAGGTTGTTTCCGCTGTCCAGCGCGGAGTGGGTAGAAATAGGGAGCGGGATTAAGGATCCCTGTAATTCCCAGAGCCCCGGGGAAGGGCAAGGAATGCCGGGAGTTACCCTATATGATGCTCTCGTGAAAAGAGTGCAGGCGTTTTGAAATGCAGAAGAGGGGGAGGTGGGGGGTCCCAGAAGGGGTAGAGGAAAAGGGGGAAAAAACAGCAGACGATGTGGGGGACATGTACGCAGCACGGGTTTCCAGGAGTCAGATGAACACCAACAAACTGACATAAAGTACAAGCAAGTAGTTCCTTAAGTCCCAGATAGGGCAAGCCATTGGATAGCTAATTAGGTACACAGACAGGAAACTGGAGCTGAACTGGAGTGTGGAGAGGTGAGTAGACTCCGGCAGGGTGGAGGAGGGGTTAGGGTTAGTAGCACCTACACAAGCATATCTACTGTCCGGAGTGGGGACTGCATCGTGCATTGTGACAGTCAGCCACTTAGGAACAAGCACCTATCTCCTTCACATAAACTCAGACTTGTGCTATCTGCACCTGGAGAATATTCTCCTTGATAGTAAAGAATTTTGTATAGAAACAAATGACACCAGCGCTAACTCTTCTATATGTCTCCCAACTAAATGTAGCAACTTTCCAGAAAATAAAATAGCTCAACAATCACTGTTGATTGAAGCAATGGTGAACACCTGATCAGTGGTTAGTCACAATCGCTCTTCTACCCTAATCAACTCCGTATCTCACAACTAAAGGTCGTTATAAAATACACATAAAAGCACCAAAAATTACATGAACTCTTGCACCGTACCTAAAAGCTATTTCCATAAAATGCATCCGATCGTATTATAGCCACAGCGATCCACTTTACTGACAAAGTAAGGAATGGAACGTTCGTGTTCAAATTAACCAAGCGCTCCGGCCGGCAGCGCTCAGATATCCAACACGTAAAAACTAACTGGCAGACTAAGGTGACGTCACCTAGACTACAGAGGCTTGTCCCAATATAAAAGTTACCAACGCGTTTCGGAAGAAATCACGGCTTCCTTCATCAGGGCTGCATTGGAAATTGCCAAGCTAGCATTTAACTACCATCCCTTTTCTTTCTGTCAGTTAGATGAAAGCGATTTAGATGTAAATATAAAAACTCTTATTTATTATCAAATATTAAAAAAATTTTACTAAATTCTCACTAGCATTATATAATCCTTAAAGTAGTAAATCCAAAGATACAATAATAGTGATTAATCCCTAAATAAATCCTTAAAAATTATACATATATGCAAGTACCATCATGCATTGTGTTCCTTATTTAAAATGCAAAATATTTCAATGTCAACATTAAGGCCATTTGGTACCTGAGTATTTAAATTAAAAATCCATTTTGTTTTATCCTAGACATCTTACCAATAAGATCCCTTTCCTCCATCCTAATTTAACTTGTTCAATTCCAAAAAATTTTACATTTTTTTAAGGATTTCTCATGCAGGTGACAAAAATGTCTGGATAGTGGATGTCCTATATTACCCTCTCTGAATGTTATAAAATGTTCTCTCAAACGAACATATAATGGACGTTTTGTCCTACCTATATACATTTTGTCACATGGGCATATTATCGCATATATTACATATTTGGTTTGACATGTAATATGATCTTTAATTTCAAAACGTTCAGAAGTAGTTCCATTACTAAAATTTTAAGTTTTACTTGGATATCTGAGCGCTGCCGGCCGGAGCGCTTGGTTAATTTGAACACGTTCGTTCCATTCCTTACTTTGTCAGTAAAGTGGATCGCTGTGGATATAATACGATCGGATGCATTTTATGGAAAGAGCTTTTAGGTACGTTGCAAGAGTTCTTGTAATTTTTGGTGCTTTTATGTGTAATTTATAACGACCTTTAGTTGTGAGATACGGAGTTGATTAGGGTAGAAGAGCTGATTGTGGATTAACCACTGGATCAGGTGTTCACCATTGCTTCAATCAACAGTGATTGTTGAGCTATTTTATTTTCTGGAAAGTTGCTACATTTAGTTGGGAGACATATAGAAGTAGTTAGCGCTGGTGTCATTTGTTTCTATATATAATTGGTATTTTAAGTTTTGGAAATATGCAGAGTAATACCTTGACATTTTTTCAGCAGCTCTCTTATATTGGCGCTTGTGCTTTATACTTTTTACTAAGTAAAGAATTTTGATAATTAGTTCTTAGAGAGGACATTGGCACAAAGGTTCACTTAATTTTTCTCCCTGCACTGTGAATATTGACTGAATATGCTTAATGGAAGGCATAACATTAAGCTGTTCGGGTGTTTTTAGTTACCGGTAGGTTGTATTTGTCTATAGGTGTTAATGATAAGCATACCAAATTTGATTAAAAATTACTGCCGAAATCCAGGTAATTATGAAGGGTTCAGCTACTTTTCCATGCAACTTTAAAAAGAAAGCAAATGTCTGGTTGATTTGTATAAAACGATCAAGATGAATTATTGTTTTTATATTTACTCTGGTCCTTAGTTCAATCCACATTTCTGGAAATATGCTCCACAGCTGATAACCAGCACATTGTGCCGTCCTGGCTGGCAGGGATTCCAGACATTCATTGTTTCACAGGATTACAATATATAACAGTAGGCGAGTTTTAACCTTTTACCTCCTGCTCTAAAGCAAACAAAACAGGTTACAACAAAATCCACTGAATTTTGACTGTGTGTCTCAGAAAAACATTTAACCCTTGTAGGCACTCAATTACATCCATCCGGTATCTTGGACAGTCCCAGGAGGTCACCGAGCTCTGGGATTGCCACTTTGGTAAGCAGAATTGGTACAAATATGTTGTTCTGACCTTCTGTTAAAAACTGACCTCATCCAGCTTTATTTGTCAAGCAGGTTAACGTACAGAAAACAGAACCAAAATGAATCCTAGGCCATCTAGCCACTAACTAAACACAGAGTCCCTCTGTAGCAGTGGTGTGGGCATATCGCCCAGCTGCACAAAACGATTACTCACACAGTACAATACAGTACTCAGGACAGGCTTGGGGGTTAGAACTTCATCCTCGGCTCATGCGTCACTCCCAACTTCAGGTAACCAACCACACCCCATGGTGTCCTGCAAGAACAGGCTTTAACAGGCCTGTAAGACCTGGCCTGGAATGTGGGAATGTCCTCCCGGTCATCATTACAGCCATTCCAGGAAAGCTGGCCAGGATTAGCTGCTGAGCAGTTATTCCAATCCTAATCTGTGTCAGTAACCTATGGTAATGGACCCAAAACTTTTGGCTTTCCCCACTGAGGCCAGGCACCCCGGTGGCACTTACCTTGCAGGTCTCCTGTTGTTAACACTCATTGGCAGAGGAATGCAACCGGCTGAGGTGGCTCTGCCACATATCCCCTTATTTTGATAAAGGCCATAAGACTTTTTAACTTGCACAGCTTCTACTTTGTAGTACAGCTTTGTTTAAGTTGTGCTGTTCTCTGGTTCCCTGTGCAGGAACCACTCCCTTCTCAGAGGAGTTTCTTTTGCCTTATACCTTCCATAATATAGGGAAAATACCCTCCACTTTCACACCAATATGCAGATCATTTACATTTGTCTTTCTGCTATCTGGAAACTGGCTCTGGGGCATGAAACCAATCTTAGCCAGACTACTGTCTAATAAAAGCAGGCCACAGTGCCCATCAGGACATTGGAACATTTTTTAACTCCTTCTCCCACTGACTGTCTCATTGTCCTGTACCTATGGATATACAGTACCGCAATGAGGCCTAGTCTTCCCCCTATCATAAAACCCAGTGTCTTTACTGACTATGCGGCTCAGCTGTATCATTAACCGCCTCTGGACCATAAGGCCAAGTATCATCAGATGTGTCCTAACTGCTAAGTGCGGCCTCCTTGGGATTTACCTTGCTAACCACTTCAGTGGTTATAACATCAACTGCATCCTTGCTCACTATGATATTAAGCCCATTTTTGCCACCTTTGGCATGCATGCTCAGATTCTTAGGGTTACCACTGACAACCACAGTCTCTATGGATAATTTATTTTAAGTCATCTCACCCAAAACAGTGAAACTACCTTCACAATTTGCTTTCTCCCTTTTGTGCACCACACCTGCAGCTTTCATATCAGGCAACTCATTCACCTTTTTTTAGACCAACCAGACACCTTGTTGCTACTAGCAACCACATTGGCTTTAAGGGAATCTGCAAGAGTAGCACAACTCTTTGTTGCCATGAACTACAGGACATACCACCAGGGCCGGGACAAGACATTTTGGTGCCCTAGGCAAGTACAGCCAATGGCGGCCCCCCCCCGCCCCCGATCCTCCCCAAAAATTGCTCCCCCCCCTATTCCTCTCGCCCCTGGCCAGGCCTCTCGCCCCCCTGCACCCGTTTACTATCTCCCCCGCCCCACTCTGTCCCCTGCAAAACACTCCCAAAAAAACCAAAAACCCAAAACTATTACTACTTAAAGGGGTTGTCTCGCTACAAAGAATTTTCTTTCAAATTGTAGGGAACACAAAATAAAGACATTTTCCAAATTATTGCTTTGCCCTCTGTTTTCCCAAAAGGAATACAAGTGAATTTTATGACCTCCCGGCATTTCATTTCCCTCAGTAACCGACTGTAAACAATTCTCCCTTGTGTTTGTTTATGAGTACAGTGAGTGAGTCATACACAGTATACACAGGTTTGTGTGCGGGACAGTAAAAAGTTGTTTTTGTAAAATAAAAGAACTGTAATTAGGGTTTTTTTTTGGGGCGATAAAAAAGTCCGGTTAGTAGTTTCAGAAGCTTCTGAGATAATTACTAATTAGAACTGAAAGCACGACTGAGCAAGGAGCTGTACAAAAGCATGGGTGTATGCAAATTAGTCTCTGAACCAGGAAGTGAAGAGTATTTCTTCTGCAGCCCATGAAAAATCTGTAGGAGACAACTCCTTAAAGGTCAAATAATCCTGCCAGACCCTCCCCAAAAAAACCCCCACATGTGACATCAGCTTAACAGGCTCTACGACATATCCCCCATACACGGACCACATAGTGGTAGTAAATTTGTTGTAGATGCCTGCGAAAAAATAAGGGATTAACAGAGTTTCCCTTTAGGACTAGGGGACGCTTTTTTGTCAGGTCGTTACCTTCATGCTGATTTATCCCGACCAATACTTGTCCCCCGTAGATTTGGAACAAATATCTTAGAATCCCCACATTTCCCGAACTTTTTTTACTTATAGGTAATAAAAATATATAATAACTTTATTTATATAGCGCCAAAAATTCCGCAGTTTTTAAAGTAGAGGGTATAATTTTCAGACAGGGCATACATTAACAGTGAAAAAATATTTCAGATGGACACAAGGTGTGAGGGGGCCCTGCTCGCAAGGCTTACAACTTGGGGGTGTTGGGGGAGACAACGAGGGGGGAGGGGTGAATTACAAGGTCCACCTTTTTTCATAATATAGGGTGATTTTCATAAAAATTGGGTGAAACCCGCCACCATGAAGTGAATCCCCGTGGGGAGTGATAGAAATGTGTGGGATAGTAGGTGTGGGTTAGCAATTAAAAGTGGTTTTGGTGGGCCCTCCTTTAAGGTGGTGTATTTGGGCCACTCTTAAAACTGCAAAGGGCTAGGATTGTCCCTGATGGAAAACCGTGGTAGGATTTTCCAAAGAACGGGTGCAGCACGTGCGAAACCCTTGGGAAGAAGGGAAAGGGGGTTTCGGAGTTGTAGTCGGGAGTTTAAATGCCCGGCAGCTGAGGGGGAGAAAAGGGGTAGGGGGGTAGAAAGAGATGGGGGAGGAGGTGGGGGGTTTGCGCGCTGTGGAGAGCTTTATGGATGAAAGAAATTTGTTTATGCTGTATTTGTACTGGAGGGGGAAACCAGTCAGTGACTGCACAGGGTAGAGTATTAGTAATTTGGCTGGAGAAAAACCCACCCTGGGGCGGCTTTAAGGACAGATTGGAAGGGGAGGTTTGCAGAGTGGGAACCGATAAGCAGGGATTTTAAAAGTAATCAAGACTAGAATGAATGAGAGCAACAATGAGGTTTGGGGTTGTTTTCGATAGTGAAAAAAAGGAAAGGGTTTCCCGGAGATGTTCTTGATTGCAGGGGGCGGAGGGGCAAGGGATTGGGTTTAAAAGGGGGGTAAAGGGAAAGGGGTTCAGGGGTTCTAAATTAAACCCCCATTAACACGGGGAAATCCCTAAAGAACCCTTTTTTGCTATTTATGTCCCGAGAGTTCAAATTTTTTTAGGGAAAGATAGATGCATAGAGGGCTTTTTAGGGTTTCCATTTGGTGTTTTCCCCTTTTTTTTGGGAAGTAGTGTGCCGCGGGGCCCAGTGGTCTGTGTGTTTTAACTGGTATAATTACTGTTTTCCCGAGCCCTGCCATTGGCCCCAGGATTGCATAATTTTTTTTCAAAAATGTTTTTGTGTGCAAAAAACATATTTATTCTTGGTGCCCATTGAAAAAAAAACTTAAAAGGAAAGGGAAAAGGGGTGCTTTTTTTTTGGGGGTTTTTGTCCCCCCCAACCTTCCACAGCGCTTCAAAAGAAGGGCAGTTGAGGTTGGGTTTTTTTTACTTTTATTTTTTTCCCTCTTTTAAATTAATGGAGGTGGTTTCGCCCTTTTGAGAGGCCTGTTTGGGGCTCGATTGAGGGAAAAGTTAGATAGGACTGCCCGTTTTTGAGTACGTTAAAAGTGGGGGGCCCCGCAAAAACATTTTTTTGATCAAAATATGGAACCGAGAGTTAAAATTTTTTTCCATGTATGTTTAAAATTTCCTTTAAAAACACCGGGGCCCCTTGCGGGCCTAGGGTTTTATTTGGTGCCACATACTGAGAAGAAATAGAGGGGGAAAGTTGTTTAGTAGAAGGGGGAAAAAAACAAGAAGTTTTTTTTTTAAGTGAAAATTATTGGGTTTGAGAGAGGGAAAAAGATGTCAGAGACACGGCAGACGTCACTGGTGTTTTGTGCAGGGCGGAGTGAGGTCCCCGGGAAGGGGGTGTATAAGGGGGTTTGTCATCGGGCATAGGGGAAGGTACGGGAAAACCCAAAATTTCTATGTTTTTTTTGGGGCCCAAATGGGGGCGTATAGTTTTTAAAGAAAAGGAGGGGCCCAAGAACTGATCCCTGGGGGCCCCCCAACAGCAAGAGGGAGGGGAGAAGAATTTTAGAACCTGCAAATGAGACATGGGAAAGGGGTCAGGGGTGGGGTTTGGGGAACCCAAAAGGGAATAGGGGGGGGTTCCCCTGGATCCCCTTTGCAGGGTGCATTTTTGGGGGGGAAAAGGGATGGTAAACAACAGTCCCAAAAAGGCAGAGAGATCCGCAGAATCAACAACGAGTATTAACCCTGAGATTTAGCAGTGTGGATTTTCGTTAGGGACTTTAACTAGAGCGGGTTTCTTGGGTGTAGGGTGCGGAAAACCGGTTGTAAAAGGATCCCAAAGAGAGTTAGCCGAGAGATTGTGGGTTAAACGGGAGTTTAACCCAAAAGTTCCAGGATTTTGAGAAGAAGGGAGATTATTTTTTTCCGGTTTGGGAATTTAAACAAGGGAGGATGGGGGCCCAAAAGGGGCTTTTTTTTGTAAAGGGGGGTTTAAGTAAAACCGTTTAAAGGAGGATGGGGAAAATCCAGGGGAAAAGGAGGTTACAGATTGGGCTAAGGTTTAGGGGAGGGGTAGCTGGGGGAAAAAAGACTGGAGGGAAAATGGGAGGGAATGGGGTCACTAAGTAAGTGGTTGGGGGCGAGCAGACAGGAGAAGGCCTTTGGAAAACCCTTCTTTTTTTCATTGGGTCAAGAGCGGGGGACAACAAAAAGGATTGCGGGAGGGGGGGGGGGGGGCAGGGGTGGGTTCTGCTTGGGTTTTGAGATGAGATTTTTATGCCGGGGGGGGGGGGGGGGTAACGGTAGTTTTGTTTTTGACGTGGGGTGGCCAATTTCAAGGGACAGAGGGGCAGTGACCGGGGCCCGAACTTTGGGCCCGAGGAGGGGTTGGGAAAGGGGTTTTTTTAAAAATGGGGTTTTGGGTTTTTTGTGTAATGGGAATGGGGAAGGGGAAATATTTTTTTTTTGGGGCAGTGAAAGGGGAATGTGGTAAGTCCTTTAAACATGAATTTATAGTGGAGAAAGGCCCGCAGGTTTCTTTGACTTTCTCCACGACGCCCCCGCCCCAAAACCCGGAACAGCGCTGGAAAAAATGGGCGAGTCCCGAGGATGGGGCCCTGGGGGTTCCGGGGGGGTCTTTACTCTGGTTTGGGGCGGTGTGGGGAGTGGGGGGCCCAAAATGTCCAGTGTGGATGAGGGTTTCATTTGTAAAATTTTTAAAAGCCAGGGCAGGGCACGATAGGGGGGTGGGTTGTGGGGAGTGAGGACTTTGTGGTGTCCTGAAATTTTCCCGAGTGGGTTTAAAGGAGCAGATTTTTCTTAATGGATGACGGGGAGGTGTGGGGCCAGAGGGGGGCTGCAGATATTGATATTAAAAAAAAGATGAGGTTATGATCGGGAGGGGAGGGATAAGGAGAAAGTGAGGTTAGAAATTGATGAAAAACGACAAAGACCAATCAAGGGGAGTTCCCCCCCTTGTTTGGGGGGGAGTTCCCGTAAACTTTGGGGGGGAGAAGCCCAAAGAAGGGGGTCAGAAAGGGAACTGGGGCCCAAGGAGGGGTGGGGGGATCAAAAGGGGTTTTTTGAAAAAACCCCATTGGGTGAGAATGGGTAAATTTTAGGGAAAAGAGAAAATAAAGGGGGGCAGGCGGCAAAATTTATCCAGAAACTGGTGGGGTGACCGGGGGTTTGTACACAACCGCAACTCTAGGGGAAAAAGGCCGGAAAAATTTTGGGGGTGGACCCAAAGGAGGGGAAAGTGGGAAAGGGGGGGTGCAGGGGGGGTGAAATGGTAAGTGCAGTTTTGGAGAAAGGGGAAAATATTTCCCAATCCCCCACCCGGCCTGTTTTTCAGGTTGGGGGTGGGGTGAAGGGGTATCCCCCCATAGGGAGAACGGAAAGGGAAGCGATGTCAAATGCTGGAGCCATTTTCGTGAAGTAGGAGGTTAGGAGTGAGAAAAAAACAGGTCTTTAAAAAGCAGTGAGTTTGTTGCCAAAGAAACGGGCGTTTTAAAAGAGCACAATTTTAAAAAGGGGGAGAAAAAATTCAGTGAAAAAGCCAGGAGGGGAGCAGGGGTTTTTAAGGGAGGGAGAGGGGGATTTTTTGGGGGAAAAGAAAATAAAAGGGGGGTTTGGGGGGGGTCGGGGTGATGTCTTTCCCGCAGCGAGAAGCAGGAGAATGAAAACGACAGGGGAAATGGTTAAAGTGATGGGGTAAGAGCGGACCCCCTTGTGGTTGGGCACTATGAAAACAGGTGATTTTTGGTGGTTGAAAAAGGGGGAACCCGTGTGTGGGGATGTAACAAGGGTTAGGGGGGGGGAGAGAGGCGGGTGATATTGTTTGGGCATATAATCCCCCCATTTTTGACAAAGGGTTTTAAAAGTCCCCTCAATAGGAAGCTAAAAAGGTTCCCCGCAGTTAGACAAGGGTTTCCCCTTTAATTTTGGCAGGTATATTATTGGGTTCCCCATCAGTTAGGGGAAAATTTAGATATGCCCCCCTCAGCATGGGAGGTAATAATTATTTTTTGTCCCCTCAATAATATTGGGACCCCTTAGCAAGCAGATAATAAATAAAGGGACACACAGGGCAGGCAAAATAGGGGGGACGATCCCGGCATATAGGGGGCCCCTTTAGGAGGCAGGGGATATAGGGGCACTGAGGCAGGGAGGCAAATTGGGGGCCCCGGGGGCAGGCGGAATCTAAAGGGGGACTGAGGCAGGCAGGAACTAGGGGGACTGACAGGCAGGGGAAACAGGGGGGACTTTAGGGCCCCCGGCAGGGATATAGGGGGGGACTGAGGCAGGCAAAGCATATAAGGGGGGACTGGGCCCGGCAGGATAAGGGGGCAATGAGGGGGGGCAGGCATAAAGGGGGGATCTGAGGCAGGCAGGGATAAAGGGGGACTGAGGGAGGGAGGCATAAAAAAGGGGGCCCTGAGGCAGGGGGGCATTAGGGGCACTGAGGCAGGGAGGCATATAGGGGGGGATGAGGGAGGCGGCATATAGGGGGCCTGAGGCGGGGATATAGGGGGGATGAGGAGGAGGCAAAATTGGGGGGACTGAGGCAGGGACATATGGGCACTGAGGAGGAGGGATGTAAATTTTGGGCACTGAGGGAGGCAGGATATAGGGGGCACTGAGGCAGGTTTATAGGGGGAAGAGGCAGGCGGCAGGTTTATAGGGGGATGAGGGAGGAGGCATATAGAGGGCACTGAAGGGGCAGGGATATGGGCCTGGGCAGGCAGGCAGGGATATAGGGGGACGAGGGAGGGGGCTATAGGGGGGATGAGGCAGTAGGGTTTTAGGGGAAATGAGGCAGGCAAATAGGGGAGGAGGGAGGTATAAGGGGGCCCGAGGAGGCAGGGAGGTAAATAGGGGCACGAGGAGGAGGGAGGGATTAAGGGGGGACTGGGCAGGAGGCAGGTATTAGGGGCATGGGCAGGCAGGCGGTATATAGGGGCACTGAGGCAGGCCGTATATAGGGACGAGGGAGGGGCAAAAAGGGGGCATGAAGCGGCAGGGATTAGGGGGCACTGAAGCAGGGAGGGGCATTTTAGGGGGGGACTGAAACGGCAGGAGGATATAGGGGCACTGAGGAGGCAGGCATATAGGGGCAGGCAGGCATTAGGGGGCCCCCTGACAGGGGGGAATCTAGGGGGCCTGAGGGAGGCAGGGAAACTAGGGGCAAAGAGGGCAGGGAGGAAAATAGGGGGCACTGAGGCCCGGCAGGTATATAGGGGGGGGAATGAGGCAGGCAGGGGGATATTGGGGGCTGGGGGGCAGGTATTTAGGGGCACTGACGGCCCGGGGAGGTATATAAAGGGGGACTGAGGCAGGCCGGTATATAGGGGCAATGAGGGAAAGGGAAAAATAAAAAAAATTTTTTTATCAACCCTTTCCCGATTCCCCCGGGCCCGGCTCTTTTTTGTGGGAAATGGCGGCGTCATCCGCGTCGCCAGCGCCGGGGACCTCCCCCCGCCCGCTCCTTTGGGGCACAAACCGGGGAATTTGGGTTGCGTTTTTAGGGGAGGCGGGGTTGCGTTGGGCTATCAAAATTTATTGGACGACTGCCCAAACGGAGCAGGGCCCGGGGCCCCGCCCCGTGAGGACCCGGGGGCCCCCCCCTCTGTGGGCCGGGGCTGTCTGGGTTTCAGGGGCGCTTGCTCTTGCTTTAAAAGAAACCCGAAACTTTTTGGTCCAGCGGAAAGAAAATACAGCTAAAAAGCCGCGGAAAAACTCCGGCCCATGGCGATTTGCCCCACCTCTGCCTACCGTCGTCCCCCGGCCCCCGGGATACCACCCCTGTGTTTCCCTTAATATTTTCATTTCCAAAAATCTAGGGAAAAATTTGTCAAGTACAAAACAATCTCATTAATAGGGATTTTCTTAGTGGGTTTTAGCATAAAATCATCGGGTCCAAAATTCCCCAATGGCTCTGTCTTGCGCGGTTTTCTGCGTAATTTTGTGGTTTTGTTTTTTAACTTTTTCCATAATTTTTTCCCCATGAGGAGTTTAGGGTCATCTGCAGGGGTTGCAAGTTTTTCAAGGGTTTAGTGGCCTAGAGTCAATGGAAAACGCATTCAACTGGATTTTTCCCTTCCCCCGAAAACAAATTTTTGGTTGGTATTCTCATCCCATGGTTTTACCTTTTCCCCCTTTTTTGCAACAAAAATTGCAATGTTAACCTAGGTTTTGAATTTATCTTTTTGGGGAAAACCCCCGTTTTGCCCATAACAAACATTCATTTAAAAGGGGAAAATGTATTGACGCACCCCCCTCTCAACTGCAATCCCCCCCAGGAGAAACCACCCGCGCTTTCTTATGCCCCTTTTAAAAATTAACCAAAAAGGCACGCACCTAAAACTTTAAACCCCTCAACTGCTTTGGCTGCCATTTCTAGAGCAGCTCATTATTCACAATGTTTTTCAATGGGCCCAAAACTGAGGCAGAGCAACAATTTTTTGCTCCCGGCTTTGTGTTTTGGTGAAAGGATTACAGGCATGTTATCTATGTGACCCGGGGGTAAATTAAATGGGGGATAAAATTTTAAACGTGGGGGGCCCCTAAAAGCAATACTTTTAAAGCAAAGGCCCGTCCGACAAATTTAAAATTCCAATTTTTTCAAAGTCTAAATATGTTTAGGAAGAAAAACGGGCTCGCCCCCTTTCAGGGGTTTCTCCGGGGGGCCCGCCCGCACCTTTGGGGCACACTTTTACCCACCCCGAGAATTTTCCCAGTTTGGGATGGCCTACCATCATCTCAGGGACTTTCATACATGTCTTCTCTGGATTTTTCCTCTCAGGCAGTGGCCCCAGACACTTGTAGGGTGATTTTCCCTTTTTACCAAACCCTTTTTATTTGCTGGTACCCCTTTGGGTATGTTTAAACGGCGTTTTTTTTGGGGGGGTTTTTCGCCGCGTTTTTTTGCGCTCTTAAAACAAGCGAAAATTTTGGGCCGGGAAAAGTTGGTAATTTCCCAAATTCTTTATGAGAACCCATGGATTTCCCCACTTCCCCTTTCCCCCCTGTACAATACAATGTATTGGGACGGGGATGGGGGAAAATAAGTGACATGTCAATTATTTGCGGCAAATAGCACCGTTTGGGAATGAATGTCAATGGGGCCCGGAGGTCGCGGGGGGTACGAAAGGTTTTTGCGCAAGCTTGAAAGACCCCTATGTTTTGCGGCGCTTTCTTTTAAATTTGTGTGAACATTCCTTGCTGTCCCTTCCAATTTCCCGAAAAGGGGAAAGTTCCCCACATATCTCAAGAAGATTAAATTTTACTTTTCCAAAAAAGGTTTCAAAATGAATTGCAGTCTTATCGGTTCCCGGTCAGGCAGGGGCCCTTGCTAGGGTCCTAAAAAAACGGGGTCGGGGGCCCCTTTTTGTTTTTTGGGTTGGGGTGGGTTCAAAGACAAATTTTTTGAGCCTCCTTTTTAAAATGCGGAGTTTTTTTTTCAGAGAAAAACCTTTGTTCCTGTCACTAATTTTCTGCTCCCTCAAAAAAAAACCCGGGCAAACTCCTCAGCGTCAATGTACAGTAAAAAAATTTAACCGGGCTAAATTTTTTTTTTCAGAACTTCTTCCTTAAAAGGGCAATACCCCTAAAAAAGTCACCAAAAAATCCCCCCTTTCCCCTTTGGGGCAAATTACCAGGAAAGTGTTTTTTACTAAAAACCTCCTAATAACCCAAAACCCAAAAATATTAATATTAAGGCTCAAATTTTTCCTGCCAAAACCCGGCCCCAAAGAAACCCCATATGTGACCAATTTAGATGACACGGCTTCCCGATTACATTTCCCCCCGCCTTTTTGTGCCAGATAAATGGTAAAATTAAATAGTTGCATGTAAGCCCTGCAGAAAAATGTGATTGCCTGCCCGTTTTCAATTTTGCGACTCCCCCGGAGGGCGTCTTTTTTGACCAGGTCGTTCAAAATTTTCCCCCCTTTTTTCTCCCTTTCCGGTT
>JAODAL010072730.1:0-15000 GCA_025379985.1 Phyllomedusa bahiana
TGAGTCACTCTGCTGGAGTCACTCTCGGACCTTAAAAACACCATCGACACCTTTAGCGCCTCACATCTATCGGACCCTTCTACTCCGCAGATCAAATGGGAGGCCCTCAAGTGTGTCCTACGGGGGACCCTTATTAAACATGGAGCACGACTGAAGAGAGAGCGCTCGCAAAAATTACAGTCTCTTCTCTCGCAGCTCCAACTATTAGAAATGGTACATAAGGCTTCGGGACTGGACTCGGATCTTAGGGAGCTCATGCAAGCTCGTCCCGAAGTGCTCCAGCTCATGGATCAGAAACACAAACGCTATCGGCAGATCTGCTACAGTTCCTTTTATGTATGGAGCGACAAACCAGGGAGATTTCTGTCCCGGGCCCTTCGTGAGAAGCGAGCTTCTTTATTCATTCCATCCATTAAAAACACAGAGAACAAACTGGTCCACATAACCGTGGACATCTTGGGTGCCTTCCATGCTTATTACTCTGACCTCTATAACATCCCTGCCCCGGAGAACACCCTCGGTTCGGAAATATACCATAAATCCCTGCAGGACTATTTGTCCAGCACTGTACTGCCACCCTTGAGCGCCCAAACCCTCGCCTCTCTGGAGGTACCATTCACATCGGACGAACTCAAACATGCAATAAAGGCTCTACCATCTGGAAAGAGCCCGGGCCCAGATGGTTATACTGCTCAATTCGTCAAAACACTGGCTGATGACTTAACACCCTCCCTCCTCGCTGCTTTTAACGAGGTGGCGCCGGGCGCTCCTTTCCCGAATGAATTTTTAAAAGCTTTTATCACGGTCATCCCAAAAGAAGGAAAGGATCCCAACCTATGCTCAAGTTACCGCCCCATATCACTCATCAACACTGAGGCTAAGCTCGTTGCCAAGTTAATAGCCATGAGGCTCAGTCTGCTGATGAGTTCTCGGATCCACCCTGACCAAGTGGGGTTTGTACCCTCCAGGGAGGTGAGGGATAATACCCTGAAAACGTTCTCCCTCGTTCATTATGTGCAGTCCTCAGGCCTTCCCTGTGTCCTTCTCTCATTAGACGCAGAGAAGGCTTTTGATCGGGTGAGTTGGTCTTTCTTGAGGGGGGTATTGCGACAGCTGGGACTTGGGCCGACCATGATGTGTAGGATCTTGGCACTCTATGACTACCCTCAGGCACAGATTCGGGTTAACGGATCCCTATCACACCCCTTTACAATATGCAATGGTACCAGGCAGGGATGCCCCCTGTCTCCTTTGCTTTATGTTTTGGCGATGGAACATCTACTACAGGCAATAAGGTCGGATCCTACTATCCAAGGCATTCAAGTAGCACAACATAATTTCAAATGTTCTGCATTCGCGGACGATCTGCTGCTTTACTTTTCAAGCCCTCTCACCTCCTTACCGGCAGTAATCAAAGTCCTGCAGCAATATGACACACTGAGCAACCACAGAGTAAACATGACAAAAAGTGTAGCTTTAAACCTTAATATCCCTGAAACTAATTTGCGAACCTTGAAATCATCCTTCCCACTTACATGGTCTTCGACCTCCTTTAAGTATTTAGGGGTCCACATACCAGCTCATCTAGAAAGCACTTTTGACCTCAACTTCTCCCCCTTACTTGATACCATAGCTCGAGACCTATCAAGATGGGATAGGAAGGACTTTGCGTGTATAGGACGCATAAACATACTTAAAATGAACATACTTCCCCGCATGCTATATCTGTTTCAGGCAATTCCGATCCTGTTGCCCAGGACATTCTTTGCGACCCTGTGCAAATTGATGCTTGATTTTGTGTGGGCCCACAAACATCCTAGAATAGCAAGCTCAACGCTCTCTAGGCCCAAATCAGAGGGAGGGCTAGCACTACCCGATTTTCACGCATACTATATAGCAGCGGTGATGGTCCGAACACTTGACGGTTTCCACAGCTATGGCTCTAAGCTCTGGGTCGAAATGGAGGCGCGGATGTTCAGTGCCCCTACTGCAGCACTACCCTGGTTGCCGACCAACTTCCTCTCTAAAAGACTTCTAAGGGGAATCCCCTTGATAGCACAAATCTCGATCCGAACTTGCAGAGCCTTCCCCTCCAGGATGACCTTGTTCCGCCCAGGCGGCCGATTTACCCCTTTAATTGGGAAACCGACTGTCCCTGCGCGATGATCACCAACTATGGTCCGGCGGCAGGGGAAGAAACCCTTATCCTCGATCTTTGGGAGCGTGCTCGCCTCAGACTCCTTGAGGTCCTACCAAGACTTGACGGGCAACTTGTCCAACACATTGTTTTCCAGGTTGGCTTATTACCAGCTATTGAGCTACTATACCAAGAACAAGGTAGATTTGGACCTACATAGGCCTTGTTCGCCCTTTGAGTCGTGGTGCCTCTTGGACCTCTCGGGAGATCATGCACTCTTCAGGGTGTACAGACTTCTACAAGCCCCAGACACACACAAATTGTCTTTCCAGCGAAGTTGGGAGAAGGAGTTGGGGAGGGAACTCCCTGATGAAGTCTGGGAGAGGGCATTTTACCTAACAAATAAAACCACCATCTCGACTAAAGCACGGGAACTCAATTACAAAATCATCACTCGCAGGTATAGGGTCCCTTCCCTTCTCCACTCACTTTACCCGGAGGTACCGGATGTGTGCTGGAGGTGTCATGGGGATGTGTGGACTGTCACATATATGGTGGAATTGCCCAGGTCTCCAGCCATTCTGGTTAAAAGTCTTGGAACTTGTACACACCATTACAGGGTTAAGGATCAGGAATGACCCAGCTTCCCTGCTTCTCTTTGACCTGCCTTAACCTGCCCTCTCTCTCAGATATCACTTGCTCTCATTCCTCCTTCAGGCAGCGAGGGCGGTTATCCCCCGACTTTGGCGGTCGACTACCTGTCCTTCATCTCCTCCTGGTTTCGCGAAATCCATAGACTTCAATGATTAGAGGAATTTAGAAAAGGGATTTTTAAATCAGGGGTTTTTTGGTGTTGGGAAATGACGGATTTTTTCTCCCAAGGCCTCACCGAACATTCTCCTGTAACCTGGTACCCCTCCCCCCTCCACCCCTTTATTTTTTTTTCGCATTTTCCCTTTAATTTGCTGTTTTTGTGGCTTTTTAGGAGTGCTCTATTTGGTCCTGGATTGGACCCGACCGGTTACCTAGGATATCTCACTGGTTTGATTTTTTTTGTCTTTTTTTTCTTCATGGAGTTTACTGTTTTTCCTCCATGTGAGTTTTGGGAAATTTTTTTTAAAATATGTTATATTTTGGAAACAAAATCTTGGCTCTTTGCTACTTTATAGGGTTTTACTTTTAAACCGCGTATCTGGAATGTTTTCCCCCTCCCCCCTTTTCCCCATGATTCTCTCTTTAAATGGATAAGTAGCATACAATGTACCATCATCTCTGATGTTTCTATGTAAACCCATCAAGATCGGCAGGTTATATATTCTAGAAAATTGCTAAACCGTATATGATGAAAATATTGCTTGCTCTTGATGTGACCTTCTGTACCTTCTGTTTTAGTTAACACTGATTTTTGTCATTCACATCTTTATTCATGTGTTTATTTGATGGAAACTTCAATAAAATTGTTGAATAAGAAAAAAATAAATAAATCAGGTGCGTTCTATACTGATATTATGCGCTTAAAAATTGACGTCTAAATGTCAAAAATCATACATGTTGCCCTTAGACATTCATGGAAAATTTTGAGGCATTCATCCAGATACTGGTAAAGAAAGTTTGCATTTATTTTCACGTTACAAGATGATGTTTCGGCTCTACCACAGAACATGTGGAAATAAATGCACACTTTCTTCAATCTTACATGGATGAGTGCTCAAATTTTTTCCACTCACCAGTGGTGCCAGCCAACCAGTTCCAGACAAAAATGTAAAACAAAAAAAGCTGCAGCACTCCTCCATAGAAAGTTTTAATAATACTTTTATTATGCCATAGCTCTGTAAAGTTTCAGCTGTACCTAAGTTTTTTTTTTTTCAAGCTTTGGATAGTAGATAGATAAATAGAAAAAGACAGACGCAGAAACAGATAGATAGATAGATAGATAGATAGATAGATAGATAGATAGATTGATAGAGACAAAGCTTGCTCAAATGTTAAAATAGAATACAAATAGAAGACAAAACATATATTTACTTCCCGGATACTGATGGTCACTTTCGGCTGCCGATGCTTTCATCGCCACTGAAGCATTGAACGGTCTTCATTCAGTGACAATGCAGCCAATTTTAAGGCCCAAAGGTCAAATTTCCAATGTGAAGTTGGGGGCCTGTGATTGACTTGCACCCTTTTATTGGAAAATGAATGTTCAATGGCTACTTCCCGGGTGAAAAAACCGGTAGACAGGATGAAAGGGCCATATGGGAGGGAAAAATGGGTTTTTTTTTTTTTTTTACTCATGCCCTGAAAAACAAAGAGTGTAAATAGGTCCCCCGAACACCCCTTTAAAGTTTATCCAAATTTCACTTAACCTATTTCAAAGAATTTTTATAATTTCTTCAATTTCAAGGTCCCCGCATGTAATAGGAGCAAAATAATCACAACTAGAGATGGCCCCGGGTTTTTCGGGAAAAAATAACTTCGTTCCAAAAACTTCGGGGCGAATCACGTTAAAAAAAAAGCTATTTCCAGGCTGCCAGAGCCTGCGGGTGCGTGAAATTTTTAAAAAAAGCGAGGGACTTGGTTTGGTCTTCAACAAAGTTGTTTTTTAGTAGACACGTGATGATGCCTCGCTTTAGATCGATTCAATATAAAAAATTTCCCCGGGCACTTAAGAGGAAAAAAATACCAAAAAACTGAAGGGGAAATGTGCCCCGATAAAGTCAGGGGGCGACAGTGGAAAAAAACAACTGAGGGGGCAGGGGGCCATCAGTGACAGATGTGGAGGAGTTTGGGGGGCACCCACGCAGAGGTCGACAGTGGCACAAGATATTTTGGGGTGGCAAAAAAAAGGAGTAGGCCAAGAGCGGCAAAAGACACAGTATTTTGTTTTGGGTTTTTTTGGGGGGCCAGCAGCCACACAGCACATGAAAGGGCAGACGTGGACAATGACACAGTTTTAGGTCCGTCATAGCCACAGCAGCGCATGAGGTCGACGTGGCACAATGACGTGTGAGGTCACGGCAGCAGACACAGCAGCAGCATAGGTCGAAATGGGGACAATCACATTCTGGAGGTGGCAAAAACAGGAGTAGGCCACAGAGTGGGACAATGACACAGTGTGGAGGTCACGGCAGCAGCCACAGCAGCAGAATGAGGTCAGAAAGTGGCACAATCACATTCTGGAGGTGGCAAAAACTGGAGTAGGCCACAGAGTGGCACAATGACAGAGAGTGGAGGTGACGGCGGCAGGAGCAACAGCATGAGGTCAGAGAGTGGCACAATGACACAGTGTGGAGGTCACGGCAGCAGCCACAGCAGCAGCATGAGGTCAGAGAGTGGCACAATGACAGATGTGTGGAGGTGGGTGGCAATACCAGTCCCTGGTAAAGATGGTTGGTGGCAGATGGAGAAACTGCCAGCAGATGTGTGGCATCAGGCGGGTGGCGGCATCAGAATAGTGGCTGAGGCAGGTAGTTTGAACCCAGACTCATTTCTCACAGTTTGGGTGAGGCGTCAATGGCCTGATGTAGACTGACGCCTAAGCATTGATGTGTGGAAATCCTGGCCGATCCACGCCTGATTCATCTTGACAAAAAGGGCAGTCGTTCCACATTCCCGTGGACAAGCGGGTTCTCCTTGGGGTAACGATGGCCCCTGCCGCACTGAACACCCGCTCTGATGCCACACTACTGGCGGGAAGGACAGCTTCTCCACTGCAAACCCTTCCCCCCCCAAAAGTTTGGTGCCCAGTATCCAGCAATCTTCAAAACGGGGGGGCAGAGGCTTTCAAGTGGGCCCCCCCGTTGGTTCGGGGTTCTCCGGCCCGTTTCTGCTGTGGGGCGACTGCCCCCCTCACTGGGGGTTTGAAGGAAGTTCACATGACTCCAACTTGGGTTGTGCTGATGGAGCTGGTACTGGTCCGACCCCCCCCCCCCCCCCGCGCCGCGGCATTTTGTGGGAAAACGCTGAAGAACCCCCGGCAACCGTCGGGGAGGGAGAGCCCAATAGGCAGCCCAACTGACACGGAGGAGTCCCTAAGTATTTGAGTTGTCCTCCCTCTCAATAGCGGGAAAAAAGGCTCCCATTTTGGACGGTAGCGAGGGTCCAAGGGTGGAGAGCCGAAGTATCCCTCTGCCGGATGCTGATTTCGGCTGCCCTAGCCGGGGCAAATGCATGGCGGGCCATTGCACAGTGACCCCGGGGGGCTCCGCCTCCCATACCCTGTTCTGCCATTGCTGGGGTCACTGCTCGTCTTCCTCATCTCCATCTCCTCCCCCAGCTCCCCTGTTCCTCCTTTTTTCCTGGGTAAAAATCCACTCTTTCACAACAATCTTCTGCCCAAGGGCCCCTCCTCCATTTGTCCCCACCGGATCATGTGGCCGCGAGATTAGTCGCGTCCCAGTCCCTCCCCGAAGATTTTCGCATTTTCCGGGAATGAAGCGGGGAAAATGACTTTTATTCATCCGTAGCCGGGCACTGACAAATACGGGCCTCCTCGAAGGGTCTCAACAAACGGCAGGTGCACGCTGAGCTGCCATGGCTGACCAAATTACACAGGGGATTACTCCTGCCCGCCTGGATCTCAAAAAATCGTTAATGGCCTTTCTCTGTTATACAGGGGGTCCAACATGGCAGGCGGGAATTCCAACGGGTGGAAACAGCTAGATGGTTGGGGGGGGCCGTTCTCCCGCTGCAATCAAAAGGGGAGTGTGCTGGCTTTTGGAAATGGATGAAGTGCATGCACGTTTCCTGGCCATTTTCAGAATCTTTGAAGATCGGTGGAAAGATTCGGAACCTTTTCACAACCATTTAAATGGGCCATGCAGGGCGCATGACCACCCTCCTGGGTGCAGCGCGGACCATGTTCCTCCCATTGTGCGTCACCATGGTTCCGATTTGCATTTGGCGCTGAAAAAGCCACACATCGATTTTTGCTGCATGACCGGAGCATTCTCCCCTTGTGGACTTCGTTCGCGAGGAAAGCGGGGTGAGAACTGCGTGACACCCTGTGCCCTACCCCGTGGTATGATGGAGCGTACTGGGAGGCTGAGTTGTGGTGGGGGTGGGGGAGGGGGAGGGGGGCGGACTTGGCGCGGGAAAGCCGCATTTTGAAACGTGGGAGAAAGGGGCGTTTCCTGCCCAAAGTTTTGGGTCCCGGGGGCCGGAAAGCACATTCACCCAGGGGGCCGAAAAAGGACATGTATGGCCCCCCCGTAGTTACAGCCCAGCGTCCCGCTGCCGTTCCCCTTGGAACAAACGATAAGAAAGGACGGGCCCCACCTTTTTTCTACATTTTTATGAAGTGCGGTACTCCCTTTTTTTTGGAAAAGAAATTACGGCTTGGAACTCTCCATCTGGGCTCGCAAAACCCTTGTTTCAAAACGGTGCGGTCCCCATTTGGAAAGGGGGGTTTGCAGCCCAAAAACTTGACGGGGTATCAGCTTCTGCCCCTTAGGAGGGTTTGGGGACGCATACGTTGTTCTTGCAATCGCCTCGCTGAACGACTGCGGGCCCCATGAGTGCAAGGGCGGGGACATCTGGCCCGGGGAGTTTTGGTCAAAGAGAAACAGCTCCCTTCGCAAGGGGGGGAGCCTTGACGCTGAAAATGGCATCGGCCAGGGCCGTGCTGGGTGGGGGGAGGGACCACCAATTGACCCACGTTTTTTCCCAGGCCCCCGGGATGGTGCGCTTGTTTTGAAAGGGCCGGGGGTCCCAAACGTTAGTTCCGGGGCCACGTTCATTTTCTCTACAGATTCTAAAAATTTCCAAATTCGGCCCTCCGGTGTCTTAGAAAAGAATGTCCCCGCCGAGTATCAAATTTTACCCCAACGCCCCGATGAGTGACTACTGCCGCGCTGCCGCTGAGCCCCTGTGCCGCTCTTTTTTGGGCCGCGAAGCGGGTTTTTAACCCCTGGGTTTGGCCCCCGACCTCACATGCTGTATCCTGCTGACCCGGCCACAGACCCACTTGTGCTGCGGCTGCTGCCGGAAAGCTGCGCCCTCTTCTCTGACGTATGAACCCTTGCCCCCGGTCCTAAGTGCGGTCGGCTACATATCTATTTGTTTTCATCGTCACTGCGCCTCATCAGGTCTTGGTATGCGAGGTGACCCCTCAAACTGACCTCCCATGCCACTCTCAACATCTATTTTTCCGCCTACGCAAAGAGGGGTTTTGGGCCCCCCATTTCTTTGCTGCCAAGTACGTGACTGCCTCCCAAATTTTTCATCTCGTATATGTGGCGCTGACCCCAGCCCCAATGGGAAATCTCTGGCTGGGGAACCGATGGCGAGGGGGGGGTTTTGAGGACGGTGGGGGCCCGTGACCCCTCCGGGCCACCCCAACAAAGGGGGGTTGTGTCGACGTTCCCCCGATCTTGGCTGGGTTTGTAATGTCATCGGGGGGAAGTGGATGACCTAGTAAAACCAATCAAAAACCCCTTGGGTTGTTGAACAAACCCCCGCTAATAAAGGGGCAGTTCGGGCCTCCCCGGTGACCCCTGCTGCAAATCCCCTTGCGTGCTGCGACCGGGCCTTTCGAAAATTTTTTTTTTACTGAATATAGGCCTTTTAAACCCTTTGGATTTGTTTTGTACAGAATTTTTTTGTGGCGGGGGAAAAATAAAATTTCTTTTTGTCAATGCAGAAAATTTTTTAACCTTGGATTAAAATTGCACCAAAAAATTTGGGCCCCCAAAAAATTACTTGTTTCGTTTAAATTGGTTTTTTACCCCGAAAAAAAAAAATTAATTTTCCTTTGTTTTTAATTAGGTACAGGAAAAAATTTTTTTTTGGCGGTGAAAAAGAGGGTTTTTTGGGGTCAACGCGAAAAAAACCCTTAAAAACCCCCGGGTGTAATTGCGCCAAAGAAATTTAGCCCCCCACAAACTACTAGCTTTGTAGCTGTTACAAGGGTTTTTTTACGCTACAAACAAGAATAAAATTGTAAAATTTAACCCTTTTCTTGTGAATTGGGGTAAAGAAAAATTTTAAAAATTTTGGCGGTGAAAATGACGTTTCTTGGGTCACCCCACTGAAAAACAACGTTAATTTTAACCCCCGGATGTAAAAATTCGCCAAAGAATTGACCACCACAAACTCTCTTTGAGCGGGTTACAAAGCGGTTTTTTACGTCACAAAAAGATAAAATTGTAATTAACCTTTGCTTGTGAATTGGTAAAAAAATTATATATTTGGCGGGAAAAAGACGGGTTTTTGGGTCACCACACTGAAAAACAAGCTTTAAATTAACCCCCGGATTAAATTGGCCAAAGATTGGCCACCCCCAAAATATAGTTTGTGGGTTACATTGCCGTGTTTTTTAGCTAACCCAAAAAGGAAAATTGTAATTTACCTTTGTTTGGAATTAGGCTAAAAGAAAAAAAATTTTTTATTTTGGCGGTGAAAATGACGGTTTCTTGGGGTCACCACAATGAAAAACAAGCTTAAAAAAACCCCGGTGTAAATTGCGGCAAAGAATTTTAGCAGCCCAAAAAAAAAGTGGTATTTGATTGTAAAAACGCTGTTTCTTTAAAGATACAACAGGATGGCTTAGATCCCCTTGGATATTCTGTCTGTGAGCAAAAGGATTTAAATGTATATGCAGTGAGTGGACCACACTGGATTTCAGATCCCAATTCCCCCAAAAAAATCAGAAATAGAACTTAAAAGAAGCGTCTTGAGACAACTGAGAAAACCCCAAAAAAGCTTTTTAAAAATCAGTTCTTTTTAAGAGCCAGCCCAGCAGCCCTTCCAAATCATTACAGTGAAGGTTTGGCTCCCGCGTCACGCCCGGGTTTATAGTTGGGATGTCACGAATCCGCCCGGTCCTTTGGTTAAACTTGACATGCATGCAGGGGTATGCCCTTTTTCCTCCCCGAGTTCTTTGCCCCTGTTTTCGCCATGTGCTCGCAGCATTTTATCAATGAAAAGCACACTTCGTTCATCCGAAATCCCCAAAAAATTCGACTTCGTTCAGAACCGAAGTTTTTCCGAAATTCTAAAAAGTCCCCTCGTTAGAATCAATTTTGCCCTCTCATCAACAATAATTCCCTTTTTTTGTTTAAAGCAAAAATTAAATTTTTATCCTTGAGTGCTAATTTCTACTTAAAGGGGGGGTTTTCTCACTAAAAAATTTGCTTTTTTAAAAAATTTTTGGGACTGGGTTTTTCCAAATATTTTTCTTTATTTTTTGGCTTTCTTGAAGAGATAAGTCCCCTTCTACACACAAGGTTTTCAGGTTACCAACCCGGCCTCTCCTTTTCCTTTCTGCTTTTTTTATCGATACAGGGTTTGGGCTACTAGCGGCTTAAGAGCAGTGTGTTATCTTAAACAAATAATTACATTTTTCTCCTTTGTTTGCTTACTTTGAGCTCTGTACTTGTAGATAACATCTCCTGCTCTCATGTTGGTGCTTTAAATAAAAGTTTTATGTCGAGCTGATTGTTTTTCATTTCCATAGAAACAAACACCTGACCGGAAAGAACAAATGCATTTAACTGAATCGGGGTTTTGATCTGAAACAGCATGGTGAGACAACCCCTTTAAATAAAAAAGCATCATGAGTAGTTAACCACATTATCTTAAAACTCTGAAAGGCTGTTTTAATTATTTTTCCAATTGGTACAGCTTCAAAAGATAAATTTATAGTCTGATATATTAAAATTAAGTTGCAAGGTTCCACAGAAGGAATCCATATTTATCCGAAAAACTGTATTAATTAATGTTCTATGGCTAAATTTAGTGTAACACTCAAATTTCAGATATTCATGATATCAATTAACTATCCTGGTAGGTTCTGGGGATTGTTGAGGAACTGGCAAATTTTTACTGTGAGGACTTAACAGCGTGTAGTTTATAAATGTATAATTGCATTGGACTTTTTCAATTGACTGATTGTCAAAGTGGATAGAATTGGATTTGTAAAGGAGTTTAAATTGTTCAGTGTTATGTAGTGTGCAGTTAAAGAGAGTCTTTGTACTCTAATAGTTCACATTTATCACCATTTTTGGTCTACTATGAAACCAAACAATTTCAGAAAAATAGCAATTTTAAAATAATAATGATTACATCCAAACTGTAGAAATTGAAGAATTCACAAGCCTGCTTTAATAAATACTTGTGTTCCCAATAAAACAACAATTCTTTTCTTAACACTGCATTAATCTAATCCTCTGCTTTTTCTCCTATTATTTTTTATATAAATTGTCAGCTAGCTGTTACCATTTCCCTTGTTAATTAGTGTCCCCCAGAACAAACACAATTTATTTAGTGCTGAATTTATTGACATACACATTACCAACGAATAGAATGATAGTATTTGTCAATTTATTCATACATATCCTCGAGAAATAACAAAGAAACAACAGAATATGAAGATGTGTCCACTTTAACAAAAACAAGGCTGGTCAGCACATCCTAATAAAGTGAAATAAATGTTCTGGTTCTGTGACTGCACTACAAACTTAAAAAGATTCAAGTTTAAACATTCACAATGCTTTCTTCTCATGGGAGATAAACCACCAGTGGAACTCTCTTGCACCAAGTCAAACAGCATGTGTATGGGAGTTAAAGGGGTTTTTAATCATGATTAGCTTTTTAATCATAAATGAACACAATTGCAAAATACATTACTGTTTTGATTTTGCTTCGTACAGGGGATAATATATCTGGAGAATGGTCTGGATATATTTCTAGAGTGTAATAATATAACAAGTTATAGTTACTGGGATTCTGGAGAAGGGTCTGGATACATTTCTAGAGTGTAATAATATTCCAAGTTATGGTGACTAGGATTCTGGAGAAGGGGCGTTGTTACAGGGATTTATTATGATTGCCAGATTAGAGTAAGGAAGGAATTTTTTCACTATTGGCTTAAATTGGCTTTTACCTCATAGGGGGGTTCCTGACGTTTTCTGGACCAACACTATAGCACAATAAGCTGAACTGGATGGACGTCTGTCTTTTTTCATCCTTATAAACTATGTTAGATTTTATCTACTGCTACTGTACACATGTTTCTCTTGGCTGTCGATCACCACTCTCTGCCCTTTCTCTTATCTGATTGCTCCAAGCTGCCACCTGACTATGGTTAGTCACTTCCTGCTTAGTGCTATCTCTAGCAAAGGAGCTTGTTTACTTAATTTAATGACAAGTTGTAACCCTTTGGAGCTCTACAGCTTTATGCACTACAGATTATAAATCTCCTGCAGTTATGTCACTAGCTAGGAAAAGTCAAGCTGATATGCCTTTAACTATAGAACCACTGACAGCCTAACCAGGAAGTGTGTGTCTGAAGTTTGCTGTGGTTCTGTGAAACAGCATGGTAAGACAACATATTAAAGGAGAAGGAGAGCTGTGTTATGTTTGACACTACCACAGCTATACAGTACTTCAGTAAATAATTTTAAATGGTTTAAAGGTTCAAAAGTGGAAATCAGATGCAAACTGTTCCTACGGTTGTGTCAACTTTTGGAGATTACTTTCAAACCCTCTGATTCTAGGTAACCAGTGTAGAATGAGAGCATATTACTATATCCTCTAAGTCAGGATTTTGACTTTTTTGCTCTTCAGCAGAGAGAAGGTTGCTGTCATACTGGCAAAATGTCAATTGGCAAAAGAAGGAAAATGGTCCCTCAGGTTAAAATTGCCTCAGGATACAAAAGTTACATACATTTATCTTTCCTGGAACATTGTATGTTGAGCCTGGTTTCAAGATACAATGTCACAGATGCTGGTAATCTGTGGTAAATTTATTTTAAAACATCTGTATTAGTGAAGTGCATGTGATCTAGTAGCAACTTGCTACAGTACAGTGTGTTACCAGGACAATTTTTACCCTGGGTAGAGCTGTGCACTGGGCCCCACAACCAACACAAGCACTCAACGGAATAAATATATACATTATCGATAACAAACTTAGAACCTACAACGTTGTTAGAGACCACATAGTGGTCAGACACCAGCTCAGGTCACCATCACATGACAGTGACTACAGCACTGATCCAACACAGAAGAGAAATAACCTCTGACATCCAGGAACTCACAGGAGATGTCTTATCTGAGCCGTTCTTTTTCTCCTTTTGTACTCCATTTGGCCCAGAACGCCATGACCACTTCTCCTTGCCACCACTCGCATTACTGAATTTAATGTACAAACATCTTAGAATCCTCACTTTATCCGCACTTCCCTACCAATTCCTTCTTCTGTGATTGAGTAACTAGTGTTTCTCACCATTAGATGGGTAGGTAGGTATATATATAGACTCTGAGTAGTTATATAGATCTCAGTAGGTAGGTATTTAGGCCTACTGTAGGTAGTTATATAGCCCAATGAAGACAGGTATATATGCCCCATTGTAGGCAGGTATACAATCCCCTATAGGTAGGTAGGTAGGTAGTTAAATATTCCCAATGTAGGTAAATAGGTATAAATTCCCGTTGTAGGTAGATATACAGCCCCCTGTAGGAACAAAGCCCCATCTATACAAGCCCCCGTTAGATAGCTAGAAAGGCCCCTGTATTTACAGTCCCTGTATATATAACCTTCTATAGGTATGTACACATCCCCCTGTATTAATAGCCCCCTGTAAGAAGGTAAACAGCCCTCTATGTATGTATAGCCCACAGTAGGTAGATACACAGCCCTCTTTATATATACGGTAGCCCCCTGTATATAGAGGACCCTGTAATATAGTCCTCTGTATATATATATTATATATATATATATATATATATATATATTAGCCCCCTGTATATATAGCCCTCTGTAATATATCCCCTTTTAATATAGCCCCCTGTAATATAGCCCCTTGTAATGTAGCCCTCTGTATGTATACCCCCCTTTAATATAGTCCCTTGTAATTTAACTAGAGATGGGCGAATTGATTCTAACAAAGTGGAATTCGTTTAGAATTTCAGGAAAACTTCGGTTCTGAACGAAGTCGAAGTTTGGGGTACTTCGGCTGAACGAAGTGTGCTTTTGATTGATTAAAATGGCTGCGAGCCCATGGCGTTACATGGGGCAAAGCACTCTGGGAGGAAGAAGGGCATAGCCTGCATGACATGTGCAGAGATGAAGCCAATCAGAGACCGGCGGGATTCTGTGACGTCACCGCAGTATATAAGTCTGGGCGCGACGCTGGGAGCTCACACTCCTCTCACTGTACTGATCAGGGAAGGTGCTGTCGCGGCTGATTGTGATAGCTCTTACTGAAGAACTGATTTTTATACAGCGATTTTTGTGGGGTGTCTCATCTTGTCTCAGAGACTGCTTCTCTTAATGTTCTATTTCTGATTTTTTGGGGTATTGGATCTGAAGTCCAGTGTGCGTCCACTGCTGCTGCATATACATTTTAATGCTATCTGCTGACAGCACATTGAATATCCAAGGGGGACCTAAGCCAGTTCCTGTTGTATTCATTTAAAGAAACAGCGTTTTTACAATACAATACTTCATTTTTGGCTGCTTAATTCTTTTGCGCAATTTACATCCAGGGGTTAATTAAGCGTTGTTTTTCTGCTGTGGTGACTCCAAGAAACCGTCTTTATCACTGCCAAAAAATAAAATTTTCCTGTATCCTAATTCACAAGCGAAGGTTAATTACAATTTTTTCTCTTGTTGTGTAGCATAGAAAACACGCAAATGTAACACGCTACAAAGCTAGTAGTTTGTGGCTGCTCAATTCTTTTGCGCAATTTACATCCAGGGGTTAATTAAGCGTTGTTCTGCTGCTGTGGTGACTCCCAAAAAACCCTCTTTTTCACGCCAAAAATTAAAATTTTCCTATAGAATAATTCACAAGCGAAGGTTAATTACAATTTTTTATCTTGTTGTGTGGTAGAAAAAAACGCAAAGTAACACGCTAAAAAGTAGT
>JAODAL010072731.1:0-15000 GCA_025379985.1 Phyllomedusa bahiana
CATTTGCGGCGCAAACTTTAACGATCCGCAGTTCATCAGTGAACATAGCCTAAAGGTAAGAGCAGTAGAGACAAGGAATTGTCTCCCCTGTACTTGTCTCCCATCCGATGCAGTTTAAAGGGGTTTTGCCCCCATGAAATGTTTGAAGGGGGATCCTCCAAAATGGGTATTTAATCACTTTTCTAAATATATGCGATTACAAAAAGTGAAAACTCTGTGAACTACAGCATTGCTCAGTCCCCCTTGGTTACATTAAACCCTTTCCCCTAATCACGACCCAGGAGCTGACAGGCCGTGCTTGCTGAAATACTTCTTATCTGTGACAGGAAAAATGAATGAGCTTTTAAGGCACCAGGTAAAAGTGCATGTGAGGCTGTCTTGCTGTGTTGAGAATCCACTCTTGTACTGTTTTTTTATTTCATTTAAAGTTTTGAGACGCCTCCCTTGGATTCCTCACTCCTCACTCACCCCCTCCCTCTCTCCCCTGCACTTCATGACTCAGCATGATTTGTATATATTCTGCTCTTGTGCTGACAGGAGGTAGGTAACTGGCGTCTTGGCAAATCCCCTTTAAGCCATTGTTAGCAATATTCTTTTTCAAAGTTAAAAATCAGGAGAGAAAAGGGAAATTTTGTACTTTTGGCACCTTCTCTAACATTTCAGTGTAGTTTTATCCAGGCTAATTGCAACACACTTATTAAAGGACATCCGACAGGAGTATTTTTGTTAAAACTAATATTTCCTCGAATTGTTGGCAGCATTTTTTTCTTATTATGGCATCCTATGCAGTTAAAAATGACATACAAAATATTTTCATTTCTCTAGCTGTGAGAGAACTTTTGTAAGAAAGAGCAAACTAATCTCACTTAACTTCAACTGCTACTTATTTTCTATAAGTCTCATTACAAATAGTAGGTAATGACATACAGCAGTCCTCGGGTTAAGAAACAGGATAGGGACTGTAGGTTTGTCCTTAAGTTTGAATTTGTATGTAAGTTCGGAACAGGTATATTTATCAAATGTAACTTAGCACAAAAGTTTTTTTTTTTTTTAGTTTTGGATGGGAAGGGTTTTTCCCTTTGTTTTGCTGTCTCTGCCCTTTTTTAAAGATTTCAGGCTTTTTTTTCCCCTCATTTTGCTGCGTGGCATGCTGGAATTTGTCATTCCACAGCTACTCTCTGGAACATGGAAACTAACAAGTCCAGCATGCCCCATAAGTCTCTGTAACTAGGACAGATGTAAGCGAACGGTGTAAGTCGAGAACTCCCCTGTACTGATTGCTCTATTGTTCTCTCACTTTGAAGCAATAGGATTATGATCACCCATAAGCAATACATGGGGGAAAATAGGGCATTTTTTTTTCTATACTGGGGAGGGGGTTTCTTGACATTTGCAGGTTGCTGCTGATAACATTTACACTTCTCAAACCGAGTTGGAAGCTTGTCCATTGTAGTAGAAAACCCCTATGATCTATAGAAAGATAAAGGCAGGGGAACAGAGATTTTGTCTCCCGTGCATGTTCTCTGTAGGTTGAATGCTGTTGAAAACCATGGTCATCCATGATCTTTGCAAGGTAAGAAAAAGTGTTGCGTCTCGTCTGCATTTTCTCAAGTCGTTCAATGCGTTTAAAGGGGGAGGTCTGCTCATTGACACCGTGTGGGAGCCTAGAACTCTTGACCCTGTGCAGCGCCTATCACTGCCGGGCCATCTCAACCCCCCTGGGCTCCCCAATAATGAAATCTGAGACATAGATTGGATGTATTGGCCACAGCAGTCATTTATTAACATAACATTAAACATTAACAACATAAACGAATGAGTATAGCCCCTCTATACCCATTCGACCCTCCAAAACCACCTTTGAACAGACCCCTCTAGTTAACACTTGGGGCTGAGGTCCTTGGAGTTACCATAACCCCCGACCAAGCCTGCGCCAATCCCACCACAAACTCCAGTAGCTTTCCCTCAGCCATCACACCAAGCCCAAGGGCACCAAAACCACCTCAGGTGGCTCAGCACGGTTCACCCTGCCCCCCCAAGACCTTGCCCGTGGAGCCCAAACCTTCGCCAGATCGGTCCCAATTTCAATAGGACCAAGCCGAAACCTGACTCCCCCACCAATTTTTCCTGACTCCAAGGGCCCCCATCCCGACAGCCACTGCTGACACCCGAAACCACACAGCAACTACCCCGAATCAACAACCACCCCCCAAGCCGTCACGAAAAATCCCAAAAACCAAACACAACAAAAAGGGGAGGGAGGGTGGGACTCTCTTTTCTGTCTCTGCGCCGGACTGTTCCCCGCGCGGCGCGGGGGGGGCGGTTATATATACCCCGCCCCTCCCCTACTGCGCGTCATGCGTCCCGCGTACACTTCCCTGTCCCCCCGTGGAGCCGGCGCTCCGTGTCATGTGGGGGCCCTCCCTCCAGGCTGCCCCCACGTCCGGGCCCCGCTCTGGAAACACATGGGTTATCAAATGTTTTATGCTGCACTTGAGCAGGAAGCGATATGGACGGTTTCTGTGTAATAACCCTTCTCTATAATTACCGGATAGTAATCATAGTGGCTGTGACTTCTTTCCAGAACACAATCAGATGATTTTCACAAGATAAATGCAGTTAATATTGGGCTCTGACTACATGAGAGAAACACTGCATCACGGGGTTTTTTCTGGCGATTTAAATCAAGTTTTTGCTGTTTTTGATTTCTGCAGAGCATCATAAAAATAGCAGTTTTTCTTTCAATTCCTATACGTAAGGCACAAGGTCGTGACATTGATTTATTCTCACAGCAAAAACTATTTACTTTTGCTTTCACCCTTCCAATTTTTCTTCTCTTTGGGATTCGGACTTTGTTTTAATGTCACAAAAAAAGGGAAGTTATAAAATCACATTTTAGAAATGAAAAGAAAGTTTTCCATATTAGATGCAACGTCTTTTATTTAAAAAATTTTAATGAAACTGTTGTTTGAAGGCAATTATAATTGCTTACGGGAAGGAAGGGGGACTGGTGGAGGAAGGGGGGGAAGGGAAGTAAGGAAAAAGTGGGGGGGGAAGAAGCAAAGGAGAAAGTGGGAAACAAGGGGTAGAAAAGGAAGGGAAAATAAGACAAATGGGAAAGAAGGAAGGAGGGGCCAAGTAGGGGGGGAAAAGGGAATATGGGGGAGGAAGAGAGAGAGAAAGAAGAATGAAGGAAAATTTGGGGAAGGGAAGGGGGAGGTGGAAAAAGGGGCAAGGTGGAAGTAAGAAGAAAAGTGCTAGGGAAAAGAGCAAAGAGGGAAAAGGGGGAACACGGGATAAAAAGGAAGGAAGAAGACAATGGGGGAAAAAAAGGAAGGGGGCCCAAATGGGGGGGGAAAAAGGAAGTATGGGGGGAGGGAAAAAAGGGAAAAGAATGAAAGGAAAGTTTGGAAGGAGGGGCCAGAGGGAAAAAAAAAAGGGGTGAAAAGGGGGGGGAAAGGGGGAAAAAAGAAGGGGGGGAAAAAAAAAAAATTTAAAGGAAAACCCACAAAAAAAAAAAAAAAAAATTTGGGAGTGGGGGGGGAAAAAAAAAGGGGGGGGGGGGGGGGAAAAAAATAAAATTTTAAAAGGCCCCCCCAAAAACCCCCCCCAAAAAAAATAACGGATTTTTTTAAAAAAATAGCAAAAAAAAAAAATTAAGGGGGCCCCGGGGGGGGAAAAAAAGGGGGGGGGGAAAAAAAAAAAAAAGGGGTTTGGGGGGGTCGGGGGAAACAAAAATAAAAAAAAAAGGTTTTTTAAAAAAAAAATAACGGGTAAAAAATTAAAAAACCCCCAAAAAAATAAATCCGGGGGGAAAAAAAAAGGGGGGGGGGGGAAAAAAAAAAGGGGGAAAATTTGGGGGCCCCCCAAAAAAAAAAAAAAAATTTTTAAAAAAAAATTTTAAAAACGGGAAAAATTAGGGGCAATCAATAAAAAGGGGGGGAAAAAACAAAAAAAAAAAATTAAATAATTTTTTTCCCCCCCCCCAAAAAAATTTAAAGGGGGAAACAAAAAAATTTTTTGGGGGGTTTTAGTGGGTAAAAAATTTTGGGTAAAAAACCCCCCAAAAAAAAAATTTTTGGGGTTTTTTTTTTTTTTTAAATCTAACACTGCTTTTTTTAAAAAAACTTTCCCCCTTAACCCCCAAAAACCTTCACTTCAAAACCGGGGAGAAATTTTCATCCTTCTTATGGAAAAAATTTTTTTCAAAACATCCCCTTTTTTTTAAAAAAAACAAAAGGGGGACAAAACGGCCCCACCTGGGGTGCAATTTTTGAAAAAGCTGGGTTGGGGTTTGGGGTGGGGGGGGGGGCCCCAAAAGGGGGAAACCATGGGGGGGCCCAAAATTTTAAAAACCCCTTTTCCCCCGGGGCCAAAAAGCATTCCGTGAAATGGGCCCTCCTAAATAATTTCCCAACAAAAAATAAAAAAAAAGGCTGCCCGGGATAAAAACCCCCCTTTAAAAACAGAACCTGCCCATGAATTGTAGACACCCTTAAAAAAATTTAAATCCCAAAAAAATTTCAATTCTGCCCTTTTAAAGTCACTACAATTTTTTTTAAAACCCTTTAAGTGTTCCCCTCGGGCAGATAAGGAAAACAGAGGCCTTAAATATCTAATTAATCCCCCCCAAAATTTTTTTGTTACTTTAAAAAAAAAAAAAAAAAAAACATATAATATGGAAATTTGATTAAATACAACTCCGCAACCAAAAAAAACTAAAAGTACAAAAATACAAATGGCATTATCTATTAAGCGGCCCCTTTAAAACATAATTAAAACTCCGGGTATAAATTTGGGGCACCTCTCGTTTAATGGCGCTCTTTATTAAGAAATTTTTTGTGCAGAAAAACTGTTTTTTTGAATACACCCTTTTGTAGATAGAAAAGTTTTTGATCTGAGAGGTTTTCCATTTTCAAGGGTAGTTTTTTTGTATTTCTCATTTTACTAAAGAAATACATGGGGAAAAAATATTAGAAATGTAAATTTTTGCTCTCCATTTTTTCGTAATGGGGACAATTTACAATGGGGGAAACATCTAAATTTTTAAACCCAATACGGAAATTGCTCAAATAGAATGGGCACCCTTTAAAAAGACAGACGTCAACTAGTAAAGGGATCAGGTTGCATGTTGACCATGAATGCGCCACAATACCCTATGGGAATGTTCATATGGCGTCTTTTGGGCTGAATTTTGGCGCACCGAAATATGCTTAGTAATACAGCCCAAACAATGTGCAACATTTTCCAAGATCAATGAAATACATGGAGTCAATCACACCCGCGTATAACGTCGTAATTTTGCAGGTATCTGCAAAGAAGTGCATATCACTTCTTTGCAGGGATATATGCCCCTTGCGAGGGCAGCAAAAAATACGTCAGAATTTCTTTTTCCCAGATATGTCCTTATTCTGTAAGATGCAGATTCAAAAATTTTTACGTTTGCAAGTTAACGTCCCCGCCAATTTTTTAGTCGGCGGTGAGGGGGGTTTGTCTGCGGCGACATTTTTGGCGTTGCGGCGCTCGGGGTATGGGCGCCACAGGCTGAGTACAGGGTTTGGAATTCACAGCTTTTTTCCCCAGTGCGTCTACACGCCAGGGAGTGGGGGGGAACCCTCCGCCCCCCCTGTGCCTAACCCTTGATTGCCGCGGTTGTGACTCGGAAATAAAAAGTTTTTTCCTTTTTCTGTCGGGACCCCCGGGTTGACGACAGAGCCCGAGAACAGAGCCCCAGGGTTCTGTGTTTTATATTATTTTTTTATATATATATATTATGCTTACATTCTAAATCGTTGTCGTTAAAATTTGTATGATTGATTATTATATTTATTAAAAAATGCAGCACTATCAATAAGAAAAAACGTAGCGGGGTGCCAGCAAATAAAAAAAGTCCGGATAAAAGACTTCCCTCAATAATAAATTCAAAAATATTGCAGATTTCGGTGGGTGAAAAAAAAAAACGTAAATGTTTTTTCCCAAATTTTACAACGAGTTTTGCTCCCTCACAGAAGCCGTCTTCAAAGAAATACAATAGTAAAAATGTGTTAAATAGCAAAGAAAATCATATTAATTTAAAATGAAAATTTATAAAATACAGCCATAATAAAAAAAGTATAATACAACCATACAGGTGTTTCAAATAAGTAAATTTTAAGAGGCAACTATAATATAAACATTACCATTATTTTTAAAAATTTGTCATATCATAAAAAATGTGTTAATAAGGGGAGGGAGGCAACAATCGCTTACCAAATATCATTAAAAAACAGTGCGAAAAAACTTTTTACACCCGAAGATTGTCGGCTTCTCTAGTACTATGCGCAGGTCCGGAATTCATAAATTTCCCCCAAAAAAACTACAAGACATCAGAGGCATGTCCGGAAAAAGGAAAAAACTACAAACCAAAGAAACAAACTACATAATTAATTGGCATGTCAGAAAAAAAAAGCGTCCTTAAACGACCTTAGTACCACAAATCCCCCGGGGACAGGCAGCGAACCCGATAGCTGCCTCCCAATAAGACCATCGAAACTGGGCTTTTAATTTTATAAAGAACATAATCGGTAATCAACGGGGGGGGTACGAAAAACCACCCAAATTATATGAAGAGGAAATTGCCCTTAAAAGCCGCATGTGACTAAACCAAAAGTATGGAGAGTTCACATTGGGAAAACCCCCCACCATAAAAACCTAGTTCACTGGGTGACTCCACACCTTTCATGTTAAAGAAATAAAAAATTTTAGTAATAATAAAAATAATAATAAAAATTTAAATAATAAAAAAAAAAATAATAAAATAATAAAACAAACCAAAAAATTAAAATTAAGAAATAATAAACTTACTTTAAAAAAAAAAGGACTAAATAACTCCCAACCCCCAAAAAATTAAAATTTTTACAAAATACATATATTTTAAAAAAAATCACAGCAAAGGACAATTGAAAAAAAACAAACATTTTGACTCCAAAATCCCCCGGGTGTTACAAATTCAAAAGGTGTTCCACTGAAGAAAAGTGGTTATCCTAAACGGTGGGCTTAGCTGTGGTAAAATCAATTGTTTGTCTTTTGAGGGAAACCCTAAGTAGTTTTAGCAGAAAAGGTCTAGTGTCCCATTGCTTTTGTTTCTATGTTTAACATTTGAGTCCCGAGATTCGTGTTCTCAAAAAAACACTGGCATATTCTTGCAAAAGTTTTTCTAATATTGTAGGTTTTAACTATCCTCTATGTCTTTTAAAGGTCTAGAAATCTGAAAGATCGCTTGTGAAAAAAAAATTTTCCTGGGTTAGATCTGACGTTGATTTGGGGGATTTAAAAATATGGTTTTTCCCCTGTCTAATTGTGTAAACTGTAAATTAATTGTTTTTAAGGGGGTTATTTTTTAACTGCTCACGAAAATGATTTTTAAAAAATTAAATTTCATCTTTCTGTATATCTGAATGGGTGGTATACATTCTGTGGTGCCCCTTTAATTTAAATTTTTTTGGGGGAGACAAAATGTGACCTTAAAACACGGTTAAATAATCATAGGTATCGATACGGGAAAAAGGGGAATGGACTTGCCGTTTTAAACATTTGTTTTAGGCGGGGGGATAATGAAAGGGATTAAAAGTTGGTGGTTGATCCCTTTTCCCCTTTTGATCGCTGTCAGATGACCCCGGGCCCTTCAGTTATATGCCTCCCTGAGGAGCCGCATGCAGAAGTGTCCCTGCCCGGGGCAGGGCATCGAGGCTCGAGCACCCACAGTGACCGAGTAAGGCCCAGGAGGGTTTTTCAGCACATTTTTTGTGCTGAAAAAATCGGGTTATATCGAGTATACCGGTATTGCTAATAAATTTTCAATTTAAAAAAAATTTAAAAAAAAGTTATACCTTCATGGGAATTAAAAAAAAAAAATTAAAAAATAGAAAAAAATAAATTAAATAAAAATAAAAATATTAAAAAAGATAAATTTGCATACATTACACACCCCACAGACACAAAAAAAACCTACACTATGTATCCACAGGGCCTTAAAAACCCTTTAAAAAAATCTAACAAGTTACTAAGTGTGAAAAGTGAAGGTGAAAAAAAAAAAAAAAAAAATTTTAAAAAATTTACATTTTTTTAATAAAAATTCTGCAATAATTTAAAAGTGAACTTAAACTATTCCCCCAAAAAGTATAACTTGTCCTGAATAAAACGAGGCATCATACAACTGAGTCATTGAAAAAATAAAAAAGTTACGACTGTTGAAACACAAGGAGGTAAAAACTAAAAAACGTGCTGGTCATGAAGTACTTTTCAGGCGTTCGGCTTAAGGGGTTAAATCTGGCAGTCCGCAGAACAGAAAGCTAGTGACAGACCTGCTGTTTCCAGCGCTGTGTCCCTTATTCTAATAGAATCTGAAGTTTCAGAGTATTTAATGCTCAGATCTAGCAGTTTGCAGCCTGTTCTGCCAGAAAAGAGTCAGCTTTATTCATGAGCAGTTGTTAGATCCGCCCATCCACGGTTAGCTCCGCCTGCTTTCACATATGCCCACACACTCATGGTTGGTTTAACCTTTTACTTTGAATAGGTAGAAACCTGTGAATAAACGATGGGAGGGGTGAGGCTAACCCCGGCTCATGAATTAGCTGGACTTATCTCTGGCAGAACAGGCTACAAACTGCTAGATTTGAGCATTAAATGCTCTGAAACTAATGCTTCTATCAGAATAAGGGACACAGTGCTGGAAACAGCATTGCTGTCACTAGCTTGTGCTGTCCTCAGCAAGGGGGGCATAACCTATGGGACAGGTTCCATTTTAAAGTATAGGAGGCAGGAAACTGGTACAGGCATATGAGCATTGGAATTATGGGCTTGCAAGCCCGTAATTTCAAAGCACCACCCATCGCCTTTACGCCGTGTGAACCCACTCTGAGAGCAAACCCAAATTATTTTGGAGCAAGTGAAATGGAGATGACAGACAGTAGTAACAGAGAATCCCAGAACATCTAGAAAAGTACATGTCGTGCTATGGCAATATAACCTCCCTGTCAGGTTTCTGCATGGAAACAGGAGCCAAAGACAAATGTATGCAGCTCCGTTAACATAATAGGAGGAAGTCACTCACTGGTAAATTGTACTAAGAGTCTCATTTACATTGATTAATATAAATTAGCATTATTAGCAGCATCTTGGAAAAACAAGTCTCACTATATTTTAATGTAATTAATAAATGGAAGAATATTTTGAGGATTTTTAAAGATGAGCTATCAATCATGCATTTCTTTTTCAGTCACCCGTGTAGCAGAAGTCATATTGCAATGTGTCGGAAGGTTGCTTGGAGAATTTGGGATTCATGAAAGATACCAGTACTGTGCAGTAATTAATCAGGTTGAAAGTTATATCAAATATAAGGAAGATATAAATACTTAGGTTAGACAGTGGGATACTTTTTATTCTGCTTTTTATTTTTTTGTTCATGGTAAAAAAAAATGCCAAGATCAAAACATAAGTATTCAGTGCAATACCCCACGTGGCCACATGGTGTGCTGTTAAGAATGGTTATTTTAGGTTTAACCGTTTGTAGCCTGAACATCCAGTTGCTAAACAGAGGTGTCTGCACATTGGGGCTTTGAATCCAATATAGAGATCATTCTCTGTGCTGGCGTCCCCGTCTCTACCATGCACCGGCTGCCTCCTCGAGGGAAATCGGAGAACCAGTCCTTCTGCATCCGGACCTTGTTCATCCCTGTATGTGCTGTCTAATGTCTTGGTGTCCATATAAAATGACAAGGTGGCCCGATTGACCACATGGGCCTTAAGTTTGACACATGCGCTAAGTTTTCCTAAAATAATAGCCTTCTCCATTGAGTCTTGTCTTCTCATGGTACTCCCAAATTATGAATCATTGCCAAGAAGAAATTTAGATTCCCTTTTAAAATATACCTTTTATTAATATATGTCTAAAAAGAAAACCCAAATCACAAATTTACAATGAGTAACTAAAATATAATATTTAAAACAATATGGGACGGGTAGATTCAAGTATGGACAAGTTATCCCTAAAAAGAAGTCCCTGAAAGAGGTGGGGACATCGAAACCCCAAAAGGGGGCCCAAATATCGAAGGCTCCCCCCGTCCCTCCCACTTAACCCTGAGTACTTTAATAGGGCTACCAAAAAAAAATTATAGTGGTTTAAAAAAAAAAAGTAGATAAATAGAACCCCCAGAATCCACAATATACAAAGAGGTTTGTATCAACCTTATCACTTTTCAGATCCAAATCCCCAAAAAATTAAAAATACGACTTATCACTTATTTGATCTAAAACTTGGACGTGTTTACCCCCGTCGTCATTTCGGGGGTTCATCAGGGGGGCAATTTATGGACAAGGTTTCACGTTTTCCATAGGGCCGATTTCCAAAGATATGAAAAGGGACTGTCTGATAGGGGGGACCGATATAAAGTTTCTCCCCAAAAAATTATGGTAAGGGTATGTTCACACAGTACTTTCAGAGCAATTTCGGGGGGTTTTTAATTTTGCTTCAATTACCCCCCGTAGTGGCTATGAATTCCTCCATCTTCCCGGGCAGTAGTGAACGCCAGTTGTAAAAAAAGTGACACGCCGGGGGATGATAAAAGGGGAAAGGGGCCGTCAAACCCCCCCCTTTTTAAAAACACGCAGGTATTGCGGAGGCGCAAACCTACCCTAAAGCTTCGTTCTGCCTTTTGAAATTTTAAGCGCTTCCCCGCTCCGAAATAGGCCCCCCCTAAAAGGCCCCAAGTTTTGACTTGCAGCCTTCCAGGTATCCGGGGGACAGGCGGGTTTCTATGTAATCCCCGGGTTGCCCGGGCCCGGGCCCCGATGACATCAAAGCCGCCCGTTTCCAGAAGAAAGAACAAAATCGGGGGAGGGAGCGGGGGAGAAAAATGAGTTTTTGTATTTTTTTTTAAAAAAAACCCTTGGGCCCATACCCGCCTTTTGGGGACATTTTTCCTGGCCTATACCTTTCCCCATGGGGGGGGCCCTTTAAAACCCGGGGTTGGGGGCATTTTTCCTGCCTATTTCTGCCCTTTATGGGGGACTTTTAAGGGGTTTTGGGGAAAAATTTCACCTGGCTATGGGGAAAATTTCACCTGGCTATGGGGGACATTTTAAATGCCTTGGGGGAAATATAAACCCGCCCCATGGGGGAAAATTATTCCTGCCTATTTAACCTTTTCCCCCTGGGGGACATATTAAAATGCCCATACCTGCTATCGGGGACATTAAACTTTCCCATGGGGGACCCTATACCTCCCTATGGGGGGGCATTAAATGCCTTTTCCTGTCTATGGGAGCATTAAACGGCTATACCTAAAAATTTTTTTTTTTTTGGGATCCTTTTTATTTTTGAAATTTTAAAGGGGAGCCGCTGCATTTTTCAACCCCAGGTTATCTCGAGTCAATAAGTTTTCCTATTTTTTTTGGCAAAATTAGGAGCCCCCGGCCTTTTTAATTTGGGTCGGTTTTTTCTTGAGTATTTGCTATAGGAATTGCTATCATTTGGTAAGAGATTTTATTTTTTTTTATTCATTGTATTGTAATTAGGATGAGCGATTTCGTCGACTATTCGTTTATGGGTCGGGTAGTCGTTTTTCGTTAATTTTCAAAACGATTTCCCATAGCGATAATAGATTATCGCCGACCCCCACCCCTTAAAATCTATGGGAAGGAACAACACCTTCATTCTTAAAACCCCAAACAGGGGCCGGGGGAAACTGGAATTAAAATCCACAAACAGTTTAAATTTGGGTACGTGCTACCCTCTTAGGCCCAAAAAACTTAGGTTTTTAAAAGTCCCCAGGAAAAAAAATCAACACCATTTTAATATCCCCGTCTTGCCCCCACGCCCGACCCCTTAAAACCCGCATCCCCCCCAAATTAAAAAGTGCCCGAAGGGAGTATGATTTGAACCCCCTTTTACTTGAAAATGGGCATTGACTATGCCTGTCTGGAAACCCGTATGGGCCCTTTAAAAACCCGTTTTGAAACCCAAAAGGGTAAAAAACCCGCCGGAAAAAGGAGGGCTTTTAACCCATTTTAGTTGAAAATTTTGGAAACCCCTTTTAAATATATCTGTCCTGGGCCAAAAGTTTTTGACCCCAAAACCCGCCATTTTACCCCCAAAAGACGATGCTGATGACGACATTTGTGGCTTTGAATGCGAGGGGGGGAAAAAAGGGAAAACTGTTTGGGTGCAGGTTTTCTTAAAACCCCAAAAAAAAGGGACAGATTGGCGGGTGTTCGTTACTGTGATTTCCAAAAGGGCCCCGACCCGCGATGGGCAGGGCCGGGCGGTCCTGAAACCCCCCGATTTGCTGGCCCTGCGTGTTTTTCGCCAGCACTGGAAGGAAAAACCTTCTCTCGTTTCCTTTCCTCCTGTTTCCCAAAACCCCCCCCTTGTCGCTTACCAAATTGCAAATTTTGCTCCCTGTTCAGTAAGATAAAAAAATTTAAAAACGTATGGGGGGGGGAAGGGGGGGGGGGTTTTGACAGTTTCCCTTAAATTTAAAAAAAGGCAAATCACAGCTATTCTTAAAGCCTTAATTTCTAAAGGGCCCAAATAAAGGGTTAGAAAAAAGAAATGTTTTTTAGGAAATTTCCTGTGAAAAGGGGGCTGGTGGAAGAAGCGTAAGACAAAATTTAACAGGTTCTTCCCTTTTGTCCCAGGGATTTAAATAACCCCGGGAAAGGGCTAGGGGAAAGGGTAGTTTTTAACAAACTATATACAAGTGCGCTATCCCGCGCCAAAATGAGATTCAACGAGCCCCAATTTAAAAATATTAAAAAATTTTTTACACAGATGAGAAATTGCGGTTTTTTCAGGGGAAAGACAAACCAGAAACAGTTACCCGAAAATTTTTTCCCTTTTAGATTGTGTACAACGTGGGGTATTTGAAAAAAAACTAGGGGCCCCCACCACGTGCAATACAGCTATTTTTAAAAGTTTTCAGGTTTAAAAAACGGGTTTTGGGTTTTTGCACCAATGAAAAAAAACAACAGTGGGGAAAACAAATTTCTGTATCCAAATTTAAGTTGAAAGGGGGCTATTTGAAAAAAAAAAAGGGGGGGGAACCAAAGTGCAAAACAGCTATTTTTACGGATAAGAAAAGGAGGTTTTTGCACCCAAAGAAAAAACCGCAATTATAGCAAATTTTTTGTATCCCAAAATTTAAATACCCAAGATGGGTCTTTTGAAAAAAAACTGGGCTGCGCCAAAAAGGGAAAAAAACCCCAAAATTTAAAATTTTGCACGGATTAAAAAAAGGGGGGTTTTGGGCCCCTTTTAAATAGGGAAAAGCAATTACTAGCAAATTTCTGTATTTCCTTTAAAGTAAGTACAAGGTGGGTCTTTGAACACAAATTTGGGCCCGTGCCAAAAAGAAAAAAAACCTAATTAAATTGTTGAGGGGTATTAAAAGGGGTTTGTTTTTGGCCCCCTTTTGAAATACACCTGCAGTGACTAGGAAAAATTCTGTATCCTAAATTTTTAAAACAAGGGGGGTCTTTGAACAAAAATGGGCTGGCACCAAAAAGTGAAAAAAAAACCCAATTAAAAACGTTTTTACGGATAATTTAAAAGGGGGTTTTTTTGCAAACCCATGATTTTACCCTGCAGTTACTAGAAAAGTTCTGTATCCTAATATAAGTACAAGGTGGGTCTTTGAACAAAACTGGGCTGCACAAAATACAAGGTACTATTTCACCAAAAACTGGCCAAAAACTGGTTAAAAAAAAAAAAAAAAGCCATTGCAATGCAGGTTCAAAGCAGTCTGGGCTGCACAATATACACTCTCCTTTCAAAAGCCTGTGTCTGTGTTCGTCCGCACCACCCTCCCCCCCCCCCCTGCGCTGTACAGCGCCAGATGCTTCTTTAAAAGTCTCAGCCTAACTAACTAAGAACTGAAATTCTCTAATCTACCTTGTTCTAATGTTCACAGCTAAAAGCATAGTTTGTCTGTGTGAACAAAAAAGAACTGTGTCGCTGAGCTGTATTGAGGAGAAAGGGCTAACACACGTCCTGCTCTTATGACACACTGACACACTGAGCCGAACGGGAAGGGCTGTTCTATGTAAAACGAGGTCATGTGATTTTCCAGCCAATGAAACCATACACATCCCATCATGACGTCGCACCACCCAAACTGATTGGCGGCCGCCAAAATGACAGGAAGCGCCGGGAAAAAGGCGCGATATTAATAGATTAATCGCAGATTCTCACCTAAATATTGCGTGAAACGGAAAATTCCGATCAACATAAAAACCGCGCCGATTTCAACTCTGTCGATTATAATCGCTCAACACTAATTGTAATCCATTGGCGTCCGCTTGTGGTGTTGACAAACGCACGGTCAACCGCAGATGCTTTTCCTCTATTGTCACATTCAACAAAACTAATGATTAATAATTAGGACTCAGGCAGGTAGCTACTTATATATCCTTTTATCTTCCTGAGCATCCTTATTCCCGCACATTTCAAACATCTAATTGACTATCGGTAGTGAAGACGCAGTTCCTGATAATTGCTATAATATATCTTTCCCAGGTAAAAAAGGTACTTAGCATCAATTCACCAATTGAACAAATAATGAATTAGTCTGAAATTGGCCCATATCCTAGTTACCATGTCAGATACAAGTGGCGAATATAATTACTCTGTGATATTTTCTGTGGAGATTGTGATGTCATTATCTATAATGAGCTAATCAAGTCTCAATTGCAGTTTCATTTGTGACATGACCCTATAGAATTGTTTCATTTAAGGCTTTGCACGCCGCCTGCATATCAATGACGATCTCTAGTTTTACTTAAGAAAAGCCGTTCGGTTGCAGAAAAAAATGATTTTCACGTGTAGAGAAGTTTTGAAGTTGGTCATTAGTTAGTTCTTGAAGGCACTTGTTGCTGTCAGAAACTTGGAGAGGACAAAAAATTACTCCTGGAATATTAAATCGGATGGGGAAGGAGATTTTTCTACACCTGAATGCCGTGCGCTTT
>JAODAL010072732.1:0-14999 GCA_025379985.1 Phyllomedusa bahiana
GGGTAATGTCAGGGTTGGGGCTGCAGGTGTGCCCTGTGGGGAGTACAGTTCTATAGGGAACCTGAAAGCCAACATGTACTTCCCTTTGAAGCACCCCCCCATTTCAAAAACTGGGCCGCGGGCGTTTTCCAACATGAAAAAACCCCCAAACACACCTCCAAGACGACCACCCCTTTGCTAAAGAAAATGATGGAAAGGGTGCTGGACGGGCCCCAACATGTCCCAACCTAAACTTATGAGCATCGGGGGGCACCGGGAAAGGGAGAATGAAGGTCTCTAACATCCCCAGCTCGTGGTCACAGGGAGGAGGAAGGGGATTCCAGTGGTGCAACCACCTTCACAGGCTGTTTATTCAGTGCGAATTTTGCAAGTTGGTGTTTTTTTATTTTTTTTGGTTTTGGAGGTCGGTTACCCAAATGAGAATTGTTTTTTGGCTTTTTGGGAATGTATAGATAGGTAGGACCACCCCCTTGGATCCCGAGAAAGGGGGTGGCTTAAGTTTTTTTTGATCAAAACGGTGAATAAAAATCTCAAAGTTTTTTTATTATTGTAGATGCATAAATGTTTCTTTAGAGGTTTCCATGTTTTAACATTCAGGTTGTCCCATGAAATATATAATCAATATTTTAAAACGGTGTGGTGTACTCATTTGTAAAATTTTTGTATGGGATTCTGTTTTTCACGATCATCATGGTCCCAAGAGGGACAAAAAAAAGGAGTCAATGGCCCCTGCCTTTTATTTTTAAAGGACCAGGGGGAAAGGGAACCCCTTGTTTACAGCATCTTGTTTTTAATTTGCTTGCAAGGTACTTGCAAATTGAATGTCAGGCTTTGAAATTTTGGTGACGTTTTCAAGCCCTTTGGAGAGGTGAGCCATTTGAGGGGAACACTAGATATATTATATACAGATATTCAAAAAGGGCCCTCTGCACTGCAACTCCCCTTATTTGTGCAACTGAACACATATATTGCTAAGACTGTATGCCAAACTTTGTGACACGCTTAATATTTGATTTTTGCGCACTGTTTGGGGTTTAGGGGTACACCGCGTGCTAGCTGCCAAATGAACACTGATTTCCGCATGAAAAAATGCACCAGCACAGAGCTGTATGATTCCTCTCAGGTGAAGCAGCCCCCGAAAAGAGGGCCTTTTTTTGCAATACAATGGTTTTACAAACTGTTTAGGGGTGGCTAAGTTCCTTTTTTCTTGCGTCTTCAGGAAGTGCCTAGTTGATTTGGGTTTTCCAAAAGGTCATGGTTTCCACCCAGGTCGTGCGGCAATGGGGGGGAGCGGGGCCAGGAAGCAGGGGCATCTTTGGGGTATCTGTGCTGTTCAGCTAAGCAAAATGTGTATAATGTTTTTTGCACCCAAACTTCATTACAAAAGCACAGAAAAAAAATGTTTGCCCCACAAACCCCCCCAAAAAAATTATTTTACTGCCCTGGTTTTGGTTTTTTCATTGTTTTTTCCCTAATCTGAAAACACCTGTCCTGCCAAAGCCCGGGGGGGAAAAGGGATGTGGGGCTTACCAGGTTTGAGACGAGCCCTCCTATGCGAGGGACCCCCTTTGGTAGTTGGGCTTCCCAGTCCGGACAGGAACTATTTTTCCCCTTTTAATCATCTGGATCCTAATCTTGGTAATGAATTATGGTTCTCAGGGGGGCCTATTGGGTCTCGGCATTAAATGCATGTTGTCTCCTGTTTACAAAGGAAAAGTTGGAGTTAAAAATAATAAAATAAACATTATTCAATACTCTTTGTGATATCTTTTTTATGCAAGGGAAGTGATAAAGGAGAAATCACTGACATCAGTATAGAACCATATAAAAAACTTTGCAGTGCTACTTGATTGTCAAACCACTTCTGCCTTCCTGACATACACCCAAAAATAACTGTCCCATGGGTCCTCACTCCAGTGTTCTCTTCCACTCTTTGGACGATCATCCAATTGTTGTCAAGGCATCGTCACCTTATTGTTGGAATTAAGTGCAAAACCTGTCCCCAATATTTTGCAAAAAACCTCCTTTTTACTGCTAAATAATCATGTCCAAAGCCATTTCTATTCTGGAAACGTCATGGTTGAGGTGGGACCAAGGTGGTTGGTAGACCCTGGAGAGCGTCCCTAGGAGTAATTATAACCTCTGTTGGTTGTAAAAACAGGTAATTAATACCAGTCAACATTTTCATTAATGACCACATGGGGCATAAAAAAAAATGAGAGATCCCCCTGCTTCACTTGAGTCACGACCTTCTAAATTCATTGGGGACCCCTTGGGACCTATGGCTTCTATGTATATGTGTGGATCAAAAATGCCAGCTGGAGGCCCTCCCTCTTGTATTGTATGTGAGTTATTTCCAAGGATACCAAGGTCCTCTGGATTGGAGTATTGTGGAAAGGCATGATTAATTTGGTGAGCGTAAAGTGACCCGTCCAGTTACTCTCTAACTGCTCTCAGTGACCATCACCACAAATCCAATAGAGTCTGCTAAGGACGGACCTGATTTGAAAACCCACCCCTTTTTTGGACGCATCCAGTGAAGTGAATTGGACAAAAACCTTCACTAAAAGTTGCCTATAAATTATTACCTGGAGGGGACTCGTAACAAGGGTAATTCCTGGTATTAGTTGTGGTGCTTACCTGGTTTTGGGGTCTTGGTAAATATGGGAGATACTTGAACTTTGCCAATTTCACAGGCACTGTGTTTGTAGAGGTGTTAGTAAACAACAACTCAAAAACACTTTCGGCACTGCACAGGGATAGTTAGGGGTGATGTACACAGATGGGCTTGGCACTTAGCACATACATATCAATTAGTTTTATTTTGGCTTTGGGCAGTATTCTTAGCCATTCCACCCAGGCTTTATTTATTATACCCTGTTTCCATTGCCAGGTGTCCTTATAAAGTGGGATTTGCCTTGGCCACCATCTGTTGAATGTTTTTTGGATTTTGGGAGCCAAAAGGGTCTGGGCTCGAGGGTTTTTTGACTTATTCTGGAGCTGCGCGCCCATTGGAAGAACCACCCATATCTTCTAGCTTGATTTACAAGATGGGAACATTCATAAACATTCCCTTTGTATATGTACCCAATCACATGTTACTGCATCTACGGGTTGGGGTGACTCGAATTGAGAAACAATGGATGCAAGCTCCTACTATAAACCACAATTTTTCCCAGTTTTTTGCCTAGTTAAGAGTCTTTAGTGAGAAGGGATCTTGTTTGCGATCTTTTCCCCTCCCGGTTACAGTGCGGTTGGAGGTACTGAATCCCACAGTCTTCCCCTGTGTTCCATCATGCGGCTGTCCAAGAGCTGCAAGCGTCATCCCACTTCACCAGTCACACAGATATTATTGTTGCCCTCCTTCATGGTGGCCCTACCCAGAGGTGAAGCCCAACTATGATAACAACTGAACAATACTACAGTAATCAATGTCATATGTGGCTACTTGGGCACTTGAAGGAAGGTATACAAAAAGGTGTTAACCCCATTATCCCGGGTGTGATCGTACGTGAGGATTCTGGAACTGTGTCTGGGCAAAACACACATGGTTATTCAGGCCACCCATAGGCGGAGACATTTTTGCAATGCGATGCATGGATCCAGGTACTCTTCCCTTCAACTTTCACGCTGTAGGGAGTGGTCAAAAGGACTTGGAATGGGCCGTCAAATCTAGGCTCAAGGATTCTCTCAGTGTTTCTTCACCAGTAGTAGTCCTGGTTGAATAGATGTGACAACGAAGTCAGGTTTGGATCTGGAATGGAAAAAGAGACTAAAGCGTGTTTATTCAATTCTTTACACAGAGAGATCACAAAATTCACAAGGACTTTTCATTTCCCAAACTTAATCTGTTGGGGAGTGGTACCGCCAACCTCGGGGGCCCCAAAGAGTATTTCATTTTTTGTAAAGGGAGAAAGACAGTGGGTTGTCTTGGGGTGTTTTCTTAGAGGACAGCGTATGGTAAAATCTCTGGGGGGGGGCGGGTGGGGCCAGTGGCAGGACAACCCTCTCTGTTGGCTTTGAGGATTTTATTTTTCAGGTGAAGTTCATTCTCTCTAACCTTCCACTACTCTGGGGATGATAGGGAGGTGCAGTCTAGGCCCGCCCACCATCTTCACAAAGATTTGGTTTATTTCTGCTGTGAATGTGGCCTGTCACTCTCCACCACTTCGGGAAAATCAAACGACACACCACTCTGTTAGAAGTTTCTTGATGATAGTTCTTGCTTGTCATGTTAGAAGTCGGGTATGTTCTGGCATCCGGAGAAACATATCACCACTCCTAATGCATACTGATAGCCGTCGCTTTTGGGTAATTGGATGTGGTATTTGAATCCTTTGGAAAGGGTATGTGGTTTGGCTACTGCTTATTTGGCACTGGACTCAGTCCGGCCTGGGTTGCAGGTGTTGCAAATCTCGCAGCTCTCTGGTGTATTTAGCAGCATAGTGGAGAACCCTGGTGCCACATAGAGTTTATTCACAGCTCTGTCATTGGTCTTTCCCCTATGAGTATATCCCATGCGCCATTGGGCCACTGCTGGATAGGCAGGAGGGGTAGACACCCCTAGTCCCAAACTCCATAGTCCACTGGGGAGCTTTCAGTTCGTTGAGCTCCTTCTTGCTCCATTCCTTCTTTTCTTCCTCGGGGTCATCCTCTGATATTTGTTGAAAGGTTTTTATCCTGCCTGTTCCATTACTGCTTGTCCGGGACTTCACAGGTCTCTGCATTTGGTTGTGCCTTGTCTTTACATAAACACTGCTCCTTCTCGCGGTAGTAGTTGCAGCCCACTTAGCTGTTTGGTTGCCTCAGATGGTTACTTTCGCCTCTGGACTGAGTCAGCTTACCATGTGCTTTGCCTTTAATGATTGCGACTTGTTGGGGAAAGGTTAGTGCCTCCAGGAGCTTCTGTATACTTTGCATTCTTGAATTGGGGAATCCACTGGCCGTTCTATCCCTCTGGCTGCCCAGAGTTGGCAAGAATCAGTGTGCAATTGCCAAATGCTATCTTGAGTCAGTATAAATGTTGGTGTTTTCTCTTTACATGTTGTTGCCACGTCAGGGCTTCGAGCTCAGCTTCTTGTGCTGATACGTGTGGTGAGAGTGCTCCCGTCAGGCACAACGTTGTGCGGATGTCACAGCATATAGTATCGAATCCCTTGTGCATCAGCAAATCTAGATCCTCAGTGAATAGCACTTAGTTGCATTATCAATTGGTGTTTCTACAAACATTGGGGAGGAAGTGACCACCTCTTTGCTGTTGACTTCAAGGCAATCATGAATGAAGGGCATCTGGGTCATCATCATCAGTGGTAGTGGGGATTGGGGGAAGTCTTGCCCTCGGGGTCTTATATTCCCCTCTTGAGAGAGGGAAGCAGGTTGGCCGGGTTGAGAAGCTGCATCTTTGAAGTAACGTTGAGGAAGTAGAAGGGAGTTGGAGACGCATTTGGCGTTGTGTTGATAAAATGTTTTGATGACTTAGGTCTAATATGGCTTTCAAATATGAGGTGCCTGGATGGAATGGGTGCCCAAAATAATATCTGAAGTCTTATCCAAAAGGGCTTGAAGCTGCAAGAACGGCCTCAGACATATGGGTGCCGTCTGTGCCCACCTGGGTCTAGGCGTATGGAGTAGTAGCAAGAGCCTCATCTGTCCTTTCCGTGGGGTTGGGCCAGGACTCCTGAAGCGTGCCCCGAAAATTCTGAGAAAAATAAGGTGAAAAGGTGGGTATTGTTGGTATTGCGTGCGATGGGGCACTGGACAACGAGTTTTTTAGACGGTACTCATCATTCCATCAAGAGAAGGATTGGGTCTGATACCAGAATGGATTCTTCAGGGCTTCCATACAAAAGGTTCATGTGGACTGAAGCGTTAGGGATCCATTTGTCTACAGTAAGTCTACATGCCAGGAAAGTTGTAAAACTGTTTAGTTCCACGAGGTGTTGGAATGTCTCTGATAGCAAATTTGCGTATTCTGTTGAGGTGCTTGCAACTTGAGAAATTGCTGTGGCGAGAAAAATGACTTGAGTTGCGCACCCATTGGAGGTTTCTTCTTAGAAATCTTTAGTGTTGATTGAAGGCCAAATGTTGTTGTAAGCCAAAGAATAGTAGTTGCAAGCTTGACGGCCTTCACAGCACGTAAAAGGTCATTCACATATTGAGAGGTGGTAACATCGGGAATGGTCAGCCCTCCATGGCATTCAGACTGGCTTGTAGGGGCTTGAGAAAAGTGGTTGGGAGAGTTTTGAGCCCCCTGAGCATCACAGTCCAGGTGTATTGTTGGCTCTGTATTGTGAAACGCTATATGTATGACAGTCCCGATGGAGAGGAACGTGAAAAAGGCATTTGCATGGTCCCATCACTGTAAAATGGGTAGAGAAGGTGGTATAGTGCTGTGTAGAGTTGTGGGGATTGGGACAATCGGGGTCTCCAGGAATGGTGCTTGATTTGACAGCTCCTAAGGTCCCTGAACCATTCTGAATTTCTCTGAGTTACCTGGGGGGGTCTTCTTCTCACCAGGAAACGTGGGTGTGTTTGGCAGGCGAGAGACAAAGGATAAGCGCCCATTGCTGTGGAGTGTTGAGTTGGTCTTGTAGGGAGGCTCTTGTGCAGGCTTGGAGCGGTATCTGTGGTACACGAGGGATGGTTGCCTCTGGTTTGAGAAAAACCTAATGGAGGTACTGGGATGTGTCCAAATATTCATCGTCCCTTTGGACCACTTCAGTGTTGGTAGCTGGTTGCATTATTAGTCAGGGATAAGCTGCAGTCATGTCCCAAGGAGAAATCCTCAATCATTAGGGGGGAGGATTAGTGAGTAAACAGGATTCTTCATTTGAAGTGTGAAGGTGGTCCAGATGCATTTCCATTTCATCATACGAATAGTTAGCTTTGAGTTTCTGTAGAATGGTCCGCTGAGTTAATTAAGTGGAAGGTTGGAGAGTACTATGAGTCTAGCTACAACATCCTGGTGTGGGTCTAGAGGGATTGGATTGGTAATGTGTTGATGATTGTAGGTCCACAACTCCAACACAGGAGAGAATCACAAGAGATGAGAGATCTTGGAAGGAGGTCTTGTCCCTGATAATGCCCTTGGCTGCAACGTGTTCAATCGAAATGGTAAGGGCTTATCTGCCACAGCAACTTGAACAGTAGAGACAGGTTCCCGATTTTGTTAGTGAAGGTAGAATTTGAGGGGAGGTGGTGACCCGGGCTTGCAATTATCCTAGGGTCGATATTGAATTTCACGTTGAGGTGGAGATGGTATGCATTTTGTGGATATATCTGGTGACCCCCCCCCCCCCCCCCCCCCCCCTGGCCCGGAGGAGGGTTGTACGGGGCTTGGTTCTGGTAACTCTGGATCGGCAGTTTCTCTTTATATGGTCCCATCCTTTCCACACTTGATTAAACAAGTGGAGCGGCCCTGCGGTGGGTATCAACCGTGTTGGTTGTGGTAACTGGGGGACCCTGCCAATTTCCTGGTGCTGGGTGGATTGCACTTGTCACAGCAGAAAAGGGAAAGATGCAGAAGGGAAGGTGGGCCTCCAGATAGATGGAGGAGCATATCTTGTGGGGGTAGGACACTGGGGCACCAGGTGAGGGGGGGTGTTGAAACCTTGTTTGGGCTAACATCATCTTCATCTTGGAGGAGTTGACTTTTGGTGGAATTCTTGATCATGTTGGCGGTTCTTCATTTCCAGGCTTGGCAATAAGCAGAACTTTCCTAGGAATCCATATACAATACTCTGGCGTCCTTCCACCAGTTTCTTCTTAATAATTCCTTTAGGCCATTAACAAAAGATGTGACTAGTAGGGTCTGTTGAATCTTAACTCTGGTATCAAAACCTTGATCGCAAAACAGGGAATGTATCCTTGTATAAAAACCTTCTCAAAGTTTTCCCCGTCATCCTGTGTGGAATCAGAGATACTTGATGTACCTTTGCGGCGGTCACGTGCCATTTTCAAAAATTTGCGAACAGATTCATCACCAGTGTGGTAGTCCTCAGGGTCTTTTATCTTTGAGTCGTTCAGATAAGCTTGTATTATCGGACCAGAAACCAATACCGGCCTTTATGCGGCAATGGAGACTATGGATTTCCATGTAGCGGAGAATGTGTGTGTGTACTTGTCTGAGCCCTCCTGTAAAATGGCATTGGATGTCTTTTTTTTATTTATCGGGTCTGGTAGTTGGTGACAATCTGGTTCACTTGGGTATATGGAGTAAAGGTGAACATATAGGTTCTTTTTGCTTCTGCCTTCATATTTTTATCTGAGCCCGAACTGGGAGGGTTGGTGAGGGAAGGGTGGCCTTTAGCCTCCATGGCATTATTTCCGGTGTTGGGCTCTGTGGTTAAATCCTTTGTCCTGCAGCATCTGGAGTCTTATTGGTGATCAAATTCCTCCAAGAGCATGCTCTGCAAGCTTTGCTTGCTGGAGATGGAGCTATTAGAGCTTTTTCAGTGGTGTAGGCTTGGGCTGTAACCTGGGGAAGCCTGGTAACAATCTTCTGGAACTTCTGGATACGGTTGATTAATTAGGAGTGGAGGCTTCGGTCGTGAAGGGGGGTTCTGTTTGCTCTGCCAGAGCCGCCACGTGGTGGGTGGTCTCTTGTGACAGCGGATTTCCTCAAGTGATGTTATTGGTGGAGGTTCTAATATGGCTGAACCATAGTGTGAGCCCAGGACTGTGATGGAAAACATAGAGGCCAGCACTTATGGCACTTAAGGTTCTTTTGTTGTGCAGAGCAAGGAATTCTACAAACTGTTGAAGCCAGTTGGGAAACACATTGATTACTGCCGGTGCAAAACTATTATACAGGACCTACAGATGAATAATAAGATTGCAAAAGTGTGGGGAGATTTCCTGGGACCGGTGGTGGCAAGTTCGGTGGGTAGTTAGGGCCCATGCTCTCTATTGATGCGGTCACTGTCATGCTGACATGGATTCCCCTTCCAGCGAGGACTTGTCTCTGGCGAGCCCCCCCTATGTCGTAGTTGTTGTTGGCTGCTTCACTATGGCCTCAACACGGAGGGTAGTCATGTCCGGGGCGGTGACAGTACCGTCTGATTGGAACACAGATGAGGCGTTCATCCTGTGGAAACCAGGTATGGGGTCTATCTTTCATTGGACAATGTGTCTCTACGTGATGCAGGGGTATCAGGTTCGTGGACGGACTCTGGCGGTTAGGGGAGGATGATTCCTCGGACCGAAACTCCGAAGGTGGACCAAACCACTGAGGCTTCCAACTCCCTGATTCAACTGGCTTTCCTTAATGTCTCTCCGATCCGGAAGACAGGACTATTAATGATGGTTATCAATTAAAGTGAATGGAAACATGGGAGTTCAACTTGATCTTTGTAATAGTAGTTACCTTCCGCAGTAAGTCACAGGGTATAGAGGTGTCTTCAAGATGGCACCGGCAGATGAAGGGCTGTACTAGGTGTAATCACTTACGGGAGGCAGGAGCGGAAGTAGTAACACCAGGCATTGAGGGTGTAGGGGGCGTGGCCTTGGTGGTGGCCAATGGGACAGGATCAGATGATCATCAGGGATGAGGATGTGACTGGAGTTGTGGGTGTGAGAGAGTTAGTGGGAGGGACTGTGGACACTGAAACTTTGGGGTGTACAGGAAGGAGCAGGATTTGGACGTCCTCTGCCACATGCAAACAATACTCAGCAGGGGCGGATTTGCTGGCCACAATGAGACACTCCCGGCACTGTAGAATCAGCTCATTATTAGGTTGGTGGGGGGGGGGGGACCTTTTGTCGGTGAACTATACTTATAAACTAAATACATTTCCTTTTCTTATCCCTACATTCAAGTCTCATGCCTCCCTTCTTTGTGATATCTCTTCAGCTGTCTTTTTCAAGCTAATGCAGATCTAAAAGCTTGCTATCGTGAAGCCCTCCCTTGTTGTTTTTATCAGCTAAAAGCCCCACAATGAGGTGAAAGTCTACCCTTCGGTGGAAAACCTCACATGTTCATTAACTTTTTAGCTTCTCTACATGCTTCTTTCCTTCTCTTCTCGTCACTAGGTCCTGCGGGACTGACTGAGCCCTCTAACGGGCCGTCTTTTACCCCTCATAAACTTGAGGACCCTATCATATCACCGCTTATTTTGCTTTTTAGACGCACACCGTACAGCACGTACCCTCCCTTGAGCTACGGTTAGCTGGGGTCCCTCCTGCTAGAATTTATCCCTACTCTGCAATTGCGCTGTCCTGATCTAGCTAGAGTCTTGTCTAGTCTGCAAATGTCAACATCTCCTCTGTGTATCCTAATCTTGCTAGAACTTCCTCTGTCTGCAAAACCAGCAACATGTGCTTCAGTTTAGCTAAAATTTCCTACTCATTTCCTAGTCTGCAACTGACAGCATAATGCCCATTCTAGGTAGGATTTCACAAATTAAAAACCCGTGTGTCAGTCCTTGTCCGCAGGATCTTCCAACTATACACTGGTCAGTAGTCTGCAGGCTCGGCAGCTGGGACTCATGTTCTTAGACAGTACAGTGGGTGGGTGGGTTGGGGGCTGGGAAATCGCTCTGCGCCGACCTGAAAAACTGGGCTGGACCAGACAAACACCCGACCCAACTCTGGACCGTCCAATACACAGGCAAGCTACAGATTTCATAAGAAACCAGCAGACTTACCGTGTTTTCAAGTGGGGGTGGTCAGTCTCCGTTTTGGACAGTCCAAGGTAAGCCAGGTGGTCACAGTCAGGTCCCTCAAGGAAATGCGTCCTCTGATATGCCCCCCCCGCATACTGGGCGCCATATGTTGGGTTCAGGGGTACACCGGTGACTATGCTGTCCCAAATTGAACACGGATTGCCAGGCATGGAAGAAATGGACACCATACTCAGGCTGATAGGGCGTTCCTCCTCAGGTGTGGAAGCAGACCCAGAAGTGAGGGCCTTTATTGCAATACAATGGTTTTTTAACAAAATGGGCTTAGGGCGGGGCTAAGTTCCTTTGTTTCTTGCAGTCTTCAAGAATGTGGCACTAGTTGATTGGTTCTCCAGATATGGTCATGGTTTCCACCCAGGTCCATGCTGGCACATGGTGGGGAGCGGTCCAGGAAGCAGGCGCCATCTTGGAGTATCTGTGCTGTTCAGCTAAGCTTATATGTGTAATAATGTTTTTGCACCACAAACTTCACTACAAAAGCACTAGAAAAATATGTTTGCCCTCACAGCACTGTAGCACTGAGAGTACATTCATGACATATAATTAAATAGCAGTGGCTGTGAACCCTGTACAACTAGAAGTAACCCAGCAATCACATCTATTCACATCAGTAATGGCGCTACAACCCTTCATGTGCCATTGTGTTCCCATTGGTATTAATATCTTGTGCTACAACATTCCTATACTTGAATGACACAACTGTACTTAAAAGCTGTTACTCTTGACTTAAAAATAGATTTTACATATTGTGGAGTCAACTTTATCTCTTGACTTGGCTGTAATTCTGAGGGTCTTTTAAATATTAATATGCAAAGCTCCCGATGGACAGTTGTACTCACAACACCAGTCAGATTTCAGGCAGCCAGGCCCCCCAGGGGAAGTCTCACTGAAAGGTTGATGCATTTTGGCCACAGCGATGTGATTTAAGCTGAATTATTCTGCAGCAGAACACAATTTTGCTGTCAAAATCTGACATGGTATCTTTTGTAATTCAAAAGAAAACCAGCCAAAAAAATGAATATTTATAAAGAATTTGAAAAATGACACCATGGGATGATTGGGAATAATTTGGTTTTATAAAAAGCAACGTGGTAGTCATAAAACCACATTCTGCCTAAGACATAAAGTCATGATAGAATAAGACAGAAGATGTATTATGTTATTTCATCATACTGGGAATAAGGAAAATGTGTAATTCTTGTCATTATGGCAGAACCAGGGTCCCAACCTTCATTATTATTATATACTCATATATTGCATAATAGTGGTCTACAGATAAAGAAAAAATGTAAAATGTTTTACAATTATAAAATAACAAAGTTACAAGCATCTGTATCAGAGCATAATTCTCGTCACTCCCATCTTGTCACCCAATTAGATGACTTAGAAAACCGGAACCGGTGCAACAATGTCAGGGTGAAGGGACTGCCGGAGGCCGTGACGAGTGGAGAACTGATCCCTACTCTGACAAAAAATCTTCAATAATATCCTAGGGAGACCTGAAAAGACCTTTATTGAATTTGACAGAGCCCACAGAGCACTCTGTCCCCAAAGTCTGGACTCTTCCCGTCCCAGAGATATTATTTGTAGGGTCCACCACTTCAATATTAAAGAGGAAATTATGCGGAAAGCCCCCATCATGCAACATGTGGAACACGATGGATATAAATTAGGTCTCGTCCCAGACTTATCCAGGCGCACCCTCCGCATGCGAGCGGCGGTTAAGCCTCTACTGTCCCTTCTCCAGTCCAGAAATATGCCCTATAGATGGGGATTCCCGTTCTCCCTCCAGTTTAAGCGAAAGGACGGACTACATATTTTCCGCTCCTCTAAGGATCTTCCAGCCTTCACAAGAGCTTTAGGCCTCCCAGATGTGTCTCTCCCAGACTGGGATTTCGCTTCATCTGTGGGTCTGGGGAACCAGAGATCCCCTACTGAAGATAACCAATCTCCACATGATGCTTCCCGTACCCCGAAAGTCAAAGGATACCCCGACGACAGAGGACCCCAGACAACCAACCTTCACGGGTTAGACTCATCGCTAATCTCTCCTCCTATTTGCTCCCTTGATAATTTCAAATTAATCCCTTAACCGTCAGCCCTTTTTGACTGAGTTTACACTACTCTCCTTAACCAGAGTAGATCACTGATGGTTCTTTGCAGTGACTGTTCGGGTCCGTTGATGATTATTTGTTTTTTCTGTCTTAAATTTTTTCCATTTGCCGAGGTGACATTGCGGTTTTTTTGTTTTTTGTAGTTTTTCCCTGCTATTATGATCAATGTATGTAAGTTGTGCTAGTAGTGCCTAAAGCACTGAATTTTACCTGACTCAGATTAACCCCTCCCCATTCCCACCCCCCCCCCTTTTTTTTCCCCTTCTTCTCTTTCTTTTCTCTTTTTCCCCTCACCCTCACCTATCTAGAACCCGAGGGGCATGACATTAACATGGTAGTCATTTCTCAGGAGGGCTGCAACGTGGAGTTTTATATTCCCTTTTTTATCTTTTCAAAGTTTTACCCCCATACTTTGGCCCTTTTGTGGATCCCAAAATGCTGCGCAGCTACATTCTGCAGATATTTTTTGTTGGCCTTTTTCTTTTAGGTTTCTTTATTGTTGTTCTTAGTTGTAAATCTGTCCTCACCGGCTAGGGGGTGTTCTTTCCAAAACTCGGGGATTCAGTCTAAAATTTTCCTGCCCCAAATTTACCAAAGGGTAGTTTCGTCTGACGCCCCTTAAACTTAAAAGGGATTTAATTCCCCTGAAAAACGATCACAGATTCATATCACTGCATAAGCAGAAACCCCAGATAGGGGGCCTTCAGGAAACCATCTCCTTTTTCCCTATCCAGTCCTATCGAAATAGGTACTTTCCTCCCTGGCCAAATAGTAGTTCATCTGCAAAAGTGAAAGGGGGTAGCTATTTTCTTCCACAAAAATTCCGGTAAAAATCCTGGATACTTATGAGGATGATAAACCCAGGCCTTATTCGTCAAATTTAACCTTCAAGGCCAATATATACGTTAGCAAACGTTTTTTGCTCCTAACTCGGCGCTTCCTTTTTGACCTACGGACTTGCCCAGGGGCAATTATGCTGTGTGGGGGCCTGATTTGCCCCGCCCCTTGATGGACACCCCTCTGGGCAAACATCGGGTCCTTTCCCCATGCTCAACAGGTTAAAGAAACGTTCATGACTGAACGGTGGACGTCTGGAGACTCCTATGATCTAGAGACCTGATTAACCTTTTATTCTGCCCCCATGACTCGTACGCCCCATTGACTAGTCTTCGCCAAATTCGCTTCTCTGGGAAATGTGACGGCCCAGGTAGCATACTACACTGATCATGCCTTGGGGCCACTGTGACCTTTGCTCCTCCGGATACGGGGGCCACCTTTTGCATGGAAACTGAAAAGAGTCATATTGTTGGACTCGCATGCTCTCTGAGGTACAAAAAGCAGTTGCTATGTTCGGCAGACGCACGACTAGAACTACTTCCCCACAAATCAAAGGGGGGTCGCTGAAATGTGTGCTACGGGGATTCTCATTAACCGGGCTCGCCTGAAAAGGCTGCCTCCTTTAACTTCAAACCTCTTAACACGTTTCCTTTTTCCTGAAGCAATCCATAAGTTTGGGTCTGGTTGATTTAAGGCTCTTAACCATATACGCCACGAGATCCTTTAATTTAATGGAGAGTAGACATAAAAATATCGTCAATTTGTCAGTTCCTTTACCGTGGGGGTAACAAGCCCCAAATTTTTGGCCCAGCACTTAGGGTAGGAGGGCATCTTTTTGCCCCGCAACAAGGAACGGGAGGGAGGGGAGCACACCTGACAGAAGACATCCTGAAAAATTTATAGCACTATTCACCTTAATTCTTGCCGACCCAAAAGACTGATTATGCTGGCCCCAGACCTATTTACGAGGGGCTCCCCGGGTCTGCCTGCACAATTTTCTCGCCTCCCGGGGGGCCTTTTTCTCCGGGGGAGCGCACTTTTCCATATCTTCCCGGCCCCTGGCAAGAGCCCTGGCCCGGACGGTTTTTACGGGTTTGTTTTATAAGGCTCTGGGAGGACTTTAAAAACAACCTCTTACGCCTTCAATGGGGGGCCTTTTTCCCCGGGTTCCCCATTTGATCCCCGGCCTTCCTAAAAGCTCACATTGTTGTTGTACCAAAGGAAGGAAAGGACCATCGAATTTCAGCTATCGTCCCCAAACCCTTTTAAACACGGACGCTAAAATTTAAAAGCAGTTGATGCTAACCCACAATCCCCTGCTTCATTCCATCATCCATTTAGATCAGGTTGGATTTTACCCCCTCCAGGG
>JAODAL010072733.1:0-14999 GCA_025379985.1 Phyllomedusa bahiana
AAAGGGTTAGTCTGCTGGCTCCCAGCAATGCCTCACAGGCATGGCTTAGAACTTGTGCCACTTTCTCTGCCTCTCCTAGGGTAAGTTGACATGGCATTTCTTAGATGCATGTTTGGATCCATGTTTCTGACCAAAACACTATTTATCTACTTTTTGCAGGTACACTATGGGGGACATATTTGAAAACTTTCATACATAATGCCTTATGTTTACCTTAACTCTAACCCTTCCTGAAGTTGGCAAGAACTGTTCAAAAGTTGGCAAGAACTGTCTTCAAGTGGCCAGTCTAGCTTATATATAAGGAATGGTTAATATATGTATATACTCTGGGTCCAAACATTAAAATATAACTTTTAATAGATACAATTATAAAATACACTAAAAACTAAAAATTCCCTATCCAAATCCTAAACAAAAACCCTTTTGACTTAACTAGCTAGCTCCAATATACAGGTCGAACCTCTTTCAGGAAACTAGGCTGCCATAACCCTAGGAATTCCCTATTTACACTGTAGCACAAGTGTTAAAGGATCCTAAAACTCCTCAAACAGAAAAAAAATTGGTAATGAAACAAAATTTGTATAATACAGATATCGTATTATCCACATTGTTTTTCGTTAATGAAGAGATACATAGATCATAATAACCTGATATTATATAGAGAGACCACTACTGTCAATGAAGACTCAGTTATCTTAGGGGCGTCTTCGTAGGGAAAGCATGTCATCATGTGACCTGTGCTAATAATGTCATCTTTATCTGATACCAGCATTGGTTGAAGGGATGTGAGTCTAATATTCTGTCTTGTCATAATTCCCTGATAAATCTGTGTATGGTCAGGGGAAACACATTGGAAGTGGCCTATATAAGATATATAAGTAAATGCTATATATGAAATGTACACTCACTGGCCACTTCATTAGGTACACCATGCTAGTAACGGGTTGGACCCCCTTTTGCCTTCAGAACTGCCTCAATTCTTCGTGGCATAGATTCAATAAGGTGCTGGAAGCATTCCTCAGAGATTTGGTCCATATTGACATGATGGCATCACACAGTTGCCGCAGATTTGTCGGCTGCACATCCATGATGCGAATCTACCGTTCCACACATCCAAAGATGCTCTATTGGATAGAGATCTGGTGACTGGTGAGGCCATTTGAGTACAGTGAACTCATTGTCATGTTCAAGAACCAGTCTGAGATGATACCAGCTTTATGACATGGCGCCATTATCCTGCTGAAAGTAGCCATCAGATGCTGGGTACATTGTGGTCATAAAGGGATGGACATGGTCAGCAACAATACTCAGGTAGGCTGTGGCGTTGCAACGATGCTCAATTGGTACCAAGGGGCCCAAAGAGTGCCAAAAAATATTCCCCACACCATTGACACCAACAGCACCAGCCTGAACCGTTGATACAAGGCAGAATGGATCCATGCTTTTCATATGTTGACGCCAAATTCTGACCCTACCATCCGAATGTCGCAGCAGAAATCGAGACTCATCAGACCAGGCAACGTTTTTCCAATCTTCTACTGTCCAATTTCAATGAGCTTGGGCAAATTGGAGCCTCAGTTTCCTGTTCTTAGCTGAAAGGAGTGGCACCCGATGTGGTCTTCTGCTGCTGTAGCCCATCTGCCTCAAAGTTCGCCGTACTGTGCGTTCAGAGATGCTCTTCTGCCTACCTTGGTTGTAACGGGTGGCAATTTGAGTCACTATTGCCTTTCTATCAGCTCGAACCAGTCTGCCCATTCTCCTTTGACCTCTGGCATCAACAAGGCATTTCGCACAGGACTGCCGCTCACTGGATGTTTTTTTTTTTCGGACCATTCTCTGTAAACCCTAGAGATGGTTGTGCGTGAAAATCCCAGGAGATCAGCAGTTTCTGAAATACTCAGACCAGCCCTTCTGGCACAACAACCATGCCACGTTCAAAGGCACTCAAATCACCTTTCTTCCCCATACTGATGCTCGGTTTGAACTGCAGGAGATTGTCTTGACCATGTCTACATGCCTAAATGCACTGAGTTGCCGCCATGTGATTGGCTGATTAGAAATTAAGTGTTAACGAGCAGTTAAACAGGTGTACCTAATAAATTGGCCGGTGAGTGTATGTTTTGTCTACTGATCTGGTCAACATGATCTATGTCTCTTCATTGACGAGAGTGGTCTCTCTATGTACCTCTTCGTTGATAAAAACAATGTGGATGAATTGCATTGACGATATCCATATTATACGCTTGTTGGTTCATTATCTATTTTTTTATACATATTTTTTTCTGTGTGAGACAGTTTAAGGATCTTCTAACACTTGTGCTGCTTTGTATATAGAGAATAACTAGGGTTATGGTAGCCTCTGTTTCTGAACGGGCTTCACCTTATTAGGGTAGTTAACCTTTATATTTAGGGTTAGGTAGTTTAGTTACATGTTTTTTTTGTTTAGGATTTGCATAAGAAATTGTATTTATTAAGTTATATCTTAATATCTGGACCCAGATTGTATACATATATTTGTAGTTTTCCTTATATAAATTTAAGGGTATATTACCAGGCTAATTATCATTGGTCGGGCTCTAGAACTTTATATTTTTTTCGAGCATTTGTATTTTTTGTGTATGAGGACTGGTTAAGAAATACTAAGGGCGACATGTATGAACGGGCTTTACGCTTGTTTTCTGGCGTATACTGCGCCTCCCGGCCCGAATCCCCCTGTTGGACGCAGGGATGCAGTGTTAGGCGCAGCGTTCGCCAATTTCAGCTGCACCCCGCATGAAGGGGCGGGCAGTGGGCGCAGTGTAGGCGTTCCGGGGCGGGACGCGCCGCACTCGTATACTCTGAGGCATGTACGATCGCGAGTCGGCAAAGCGAGGCGCAGTGCAGCGCTCAGCAGCTCCGACAGGCAGACCTGGTTTATTTTGGTCTAAATGCTCCGGCGGCGGTGAAGTGAAGCAGGATCGGAACATGCGAGAAAGCAGATAGAAGATCGCGACAGAAATCTCGGCGCTCCGCTCCGTGCAGCAGGAGTATGAATCCAAAAAAATCGCCTTTATAAAGGCGGAAAACAGTGTCAGAAAAGAGCTGAACCTCAAAAATAAACACAATTAAAAAAAAATCACTTTCCAAAAATCTAGAACGGCGCAATATCAAGAAATCGGATATTGGAAATGCCGGGAAATACAGTAATTCAAATTCTGAAAGCTATTCTCATTGGTCGGCATAAACACGGCCAATCAGAATAGGAGCGACAGTGAACATTAAAACTATGGAGAACGATTGACCAATCAGAATCCACGGCGGGACAGTTCAAAATACAGTAAAAATGCAGAAAGAGTGATTGGTTGAGCTAGCGGCTGCTATCTGGCATTGATAGAGCGCAAAGACCCATTGTGCTATGGAGAATTTGAACCAATCAAAATCAAGGCGTACAGTTCAAAATACAGTAAAAAGCTGAAAAGAGCTGATTGGTGGCTACAGGGGTGGCTATCCAGCATCAGGCGCGAGCTACTTCTCCCATTGTAGTCTATGGAGAGATGGGCGCAATGCAATCTCGGCTCTCAGCGCCGTGAGGCATGGAGTATGAATAAAAAAAATCATTTTTATTAAGTGTAAAACATTATCAGATAAAGCGCTGAAACCTTCTATAAACATACGTTAATAAAATCCCTAACAACGCGTTTGTTGCCGAGAACGGCGCTACATAAGGAATTGTAATATAGAGAATTTCCGGGAAATACAGTAATTCAAATTGTTTAAGCTCTTCTCATTGGTCGGCATAAACCAGCAAATCAGAATAGGAGCGACAGTGACCCATGAAAACCTATGGAGAACTATTGACCAATCAGAATAGGAGCGACAAAGACCCATTATATCCTATGGAGAAGTTTTGACCAATCAAAATCCAAGGCGGGACAGTTCAAAATACAGTAAAAATATAGAAAAGAGCTGATTGGCTGAGCTAGCGGTGGCTTTGCTATCCCAGCCAATCAGAGCGCGAGCTACTTCTCCCATTGTAGTCTCTGGAGAGAGCGGCGCACTGAAATCTTGGCGCTCAGCGCCGTGCGGCATGAATTATTAATAAAAAAATCATTTTGATTAAGTGTAAAACCTTATCACATAAAGAGCTAAAACCTTCTGTAAAAATAAATCAGTTAAATACCGAACAACGCGTTTTTCGCCGAGATCGGCGCTACATAGGGAATTGCAATAGAGAGAATCGCCGGGAAATACAGTAATTCAAATTGTTTAAGCTCTTCTGATTGGTCGGCATAAACCAGCTAATCAGAATAGGAGCGACAGTGGCCATTATAGCTATGGAGGAGAATTGACCAATCAGAATAGGAGCGACAGGGACCCATTATAACCTATGGAGAAAAATTGACCAATCATATTCAAAGGCAGGACAGCTCAAAATACAGTAAAAAGGCAGAAACTAGCTGATTGGTTGAGCTAGCAGGGACTCGTCCAGCTTAGCCAATCAGAGCGCGAGCTACTTGTTCATAGAGTTCTATGGGGAAAAGAAATTCCGAGCGAGCTCTGTGATTAAAAGTTAAAAGAGGCGCCGTTATTTGGACCAATGGGAGAGCGAGCGACGCTCCTATGGGTTTTCTAATGCAATCTGAAATAAAACTGTACATGGCCGAAATCAAATTATAATACTACAGAAGTTGTCCCGATGTGTATATAAAATGAATAATAATATGGGGGGTAACGAAAAAAAAATATTAATTCAATAAAATCATGTTTATTTCTTTATTTTCGTTATCCAAGGATCAATAGTATGGGTGCAACGAAAATAAAGAAATAAACACGATTTTATTGATGTAATATTTCTTTTTCGTTACCCCCATATTATTATTCATTTTATATACACATCGGGACATCTTCTGTAGTCTTATCATTTGATTTCAGCCATGTACAGTTTTATTTCAGATTGCATTAGAAAACCCATAGGAGCGTAGCTCGCTCTCCCATTGGTCCAAATAACGGCGCCTCTTTTAACTTAGCCAATCACAGAGCTCGCTCGGAATTTCTTTTCCCCATAGAACTCTATGAGAAAGTAGCTGGCGCTCTGATTGGCTAAGCTGGACGAGCCCCCGCTAGCTCAACCAATCAGCTCGTTTCTGCCTTTTTACTGTATTTTGAACTGTCCCGCCTTTGAATATGATTGGTCAATTTTTCTCCATAGGTTATAATGGGTCCCTGTCGCTCCTATTCTGATTGGTCAATTCTCCTCCATAGGATATAATGGGCCACTGTCGCTCCTATTCTGATTGGTCGGCATAAACCAGCCAATCAGAAGAGCTTAAACAATTTGAATTACTGTATTTCCCGGCGATTCTCTCTATTGCAATTCCCTATGTAGCGCCGGTCTCGGCGACAAACGCGTTGTTCGGGATTTAACTGATTTATTTTTACAGAAGGTTTTAGCTCTTTATCTGATAATGTTTTACACTTAATCAAAATGATTTTTTTTATTAATACTTCATGCTGCACGGTGCTGAGAGCCGAGATTTCAGTGCGCCGATCTCTCCATAGACTACAATGGGAGAAGTAGCTCGCGCTCTGATTGGCTGGGATAGCCAAGCCCCCGCTAGCTCAGCCAATCAGCTCTTTTCTGTCTTTTTACTGTATTTTGAACTGTCCCGCCTTTGATTTTGATTGGTCTATATTTCTCCATAGGTTATAATGGGACACTGTCGCTCCTATTCTGATTGGTCAAAACTTCTCCATAGGTTTTAATGGGTCTTTGTCGCTCCTATTCTGATTGGCTGGCTTCTGCCGACCAATGAGAAGCGCTTAAACAATTTAAATTACTGTATTTCCCGGCAATTCTCTCTATGGAAAATCCCTATGTCGCGCCGGTCGCGGCGACAAAGGGGTTGTTCGGGATTTAAGTGCTTTCTTTTTAAAGAAGGTTTCAGCGCTTTATCTGATAATGTTTTACACTTAATAAAAATGAGTTTTTTATTTATACTCCATGCCGCACGGCGCTGAGCGCCGAGATTGCATTGCGCCCATCTCTCCATGGACTACAATGGGAGAAATAGCTCGCGCTCTGATTGGCTGGGATAGGCAAGCCACCGCTAGCTCAGCCAATCAGCTCTTTTCTGTCTTTTTACTGTATTTTGAAATGTCCCGCCTTTGATTTTGATTGGTCTATATTTCTCCATAGGTTATAATGGGACACTGTCGCTCCTATTCTGATTGGTCAAAACTTCTCCATAGGTTTTAATGGGTCTTTGTCGCTCCTATTCTGATTGGCTGAGCTAGCCAAGCTCCCGCTAGCTCAACCAATCAGCTCTTTTCTGAATTTTTACTGTATTTTGAACTGTCCCGCCTTTGATTCTGATTGGTCAATAGTTCTCCATAGGTTTTAATGGTTCACTGTCGCTCCTATTCTGATTGGCCGGTTTATGCCGACCAATGAGAATAGCTTTCAGAATTTGAATTACTGTATTTCCCGCTAATTTCCTATATCCTAATTCTTGAATTAGGAGATTGGAAAGTGATTTTGTTTTATGTATTTTTTATTTTTAAGGTTTTAGCTCTTTTTCTGAGAATGTTGAACGCCTTTATAAAGGCGATTTTTGATTCATACTCCGCACCGACATGTGGAATGATTTCTCGCTGTGCTCCAGCCTGTCTCGCATCGGAACAGATTTTCGGCGCAGTCCTGCACGGCGCCTAAGTCCCGCACTGCGCCCATGTCCCCGCACTGTGCCCCAAACACTGGCGAGGCGCAGGGAACTTTTCCCCGCATTTACGAGTGCACCTCCTCGGACGGCGAATCATAGGCACAGCACCGCACTGCGCCTCAGTCCCCGCACTGCGCCCAACACACTGGCGAGGCGTGGCTGACTTTTCCCCGCATGTATGAGTGCCCTACTTCCGGCGTCGAATCTCAGGCGCAGCACCGCACTGCGCCTAAGTCCCGCACTGCGCCTAACACACTGGCGAGGTGCGGCGGACTTTACATTGTATGTATGAGCGTGCCCCGGCCCCGACATAAATCAGGCGCAGATTTCGCCGGAAAACTAGCGGAAAAGCGCGCCCCGACCCGGCAAGCTTCATACATGTCTCCCTAAATGTTTATCAGTCAGAAAGAGCTGCTGGAAATCCCTTTCTATTTTGAGGACAAGAGCTTCTTTGGGTTGTGTACTTTGCACCAAAAATGTAAAGTGGGGAAATCTTGTATAGGTCCCACAGATGTGCACATGTACAGAGCAGTACACTACATGTAGACCACACAGCCTGGTCACCAGGCTGGAGGAGAGCAGAGGAGATGGTGGGAGCAGTGGTGGCCATTATGCTGCTGCTCTGATCAGAGTGGCTCAGAACTTACAAACACACCTCTCGTGCTCCTTTAGCACAAGAACCAGTGAAGAGGGGGTCTGCATTGAGGATGATAGTGGTATTCCCCCAGGGCACTCTCTGGCATAACTGCCCATGGTGGTGAGTGAGGTGGCCTGGATGTGCAGAGTAAACAGGCAGGAGTCAAAGGGTTAAACTTGTGCAAACATAGCTGTCTTTACTTCCAGGCACGATGTCACACACAGGAGAAGGATTACTATCTTAAATCTATTTTTCTCAGTCCAAGTCACTCAGCCAACCAGTAGAGAAACAGTGATTCCCTAATTAATAAAGTAATGTCAAGGTCCCAAAGAAGGAAGAATACTAATTCTACTAGAAAGTGCCTTCCTTGTAGCATTACCTGTAAAACATCATACACCCGATTGACTAAGGTAAAAAAACAGCCCCCCACCCTTGACCTAAATAAAAAAAATGTACTCAGTAACTTGCAATACACGAATAATGGACCAATAACCTTGAAACAGCTGTCTAAAGATTTGAGTGGCTTAGCTAATATATCTAATCCTGTTTCAAGACTTTTATGGGTCTGACCCAGGCTTACACCCTAACTTCCTATAGGTGGTGTTATAAAAATAGTTTTTGTCTAGGTAACTTTCATTTTTTTTTAACACAGATTGAGTTGCAAAGGTCCCAAAATCATTAAAGAGGTTTTTTCACCAAGCAGTTTTACAGTCACATGTCTCCTCCAGCTGCGGGTGGCTCTATAACAGTGATTGGCATTTTCAGCTTCTCTGTAATTAGCTGAGCCATGACCCTGTCAAGTGCATCAGTACAAAAAAAAAAAAAAAGATACATTTGCAGTGAGGACTGAAAACAATTGCTTATCTGTAAACACAAACTAATCTTATTGAGATAGCTAGTTTTCTCCTGAGTGAAGGAGTGGGCTCTGTCCATCCATGGTGAATTCACTCTCTGCTCTAATCGTTTTACAGAGTTTTGGTCCGGTAACCATAGAAACCTGTGTGCATTTAGAATACATAAAATCTCTCCTCTTATGACTGAAATAAAATCAATAGACCAATGTATTTAGAAAGTCTCCATTACCTATCCCCCTCATGCTGAAAGCTAATTTTTTAGTGAGAAAATTCCTTTTACTTTAGTCAGGCAGTAAGAGATTTTACAGTGGGGAAAAAAGTATTGAGTCAGCCACCAATTGTGCAAGTTCTCCCACTTAAAAATATGAGAGATGCCTGTTATTTACATTATAGTTAGACCTCCACTATGAGAAACAAAATGAGAAAACAAATCCCGAAATTACATTGCTTTGGAAAGAATTTATTTTCAAATTATGGTGGAAAATAAGTATTTGGTCACCTACAAATAAGCAAGATTTCTGGCTCTCACAGACCTGTAACTTATTCCTTAAAGGGGTTTTGCCACGATGTAATGTTGACGTAGGATCCTCCAAAATGGGCATTTAATCACTTTTCTAAATATATGTGATTACAAAATGTAAAGCCTGTGAGAGCTACAGCTTTCTTTACAAGCCCTTAGTTACTTAAAAGTTTGCATTAGACACGACCAGGAGAGCTGACAGGAGCTGACAGGCCGTGCTTGCATTGTCTGCACTTCTTATCTGATGACAGGGAACATGAATGAGCTTCCAAGGGACTGTGGAGAAAGTGTAGTGTGAGGCTTTAGGCTGTGTAGACAATTCACTGGTTGTAATTTTATAATTTGAGTGAACATTGCAGATGCTCCCTTATTTCTCCCTCTGTGCTCCTCGCCGCTCAGCCCCCTTCCTCTCCCCTCTTCAGCGTTCATGATTTGTTTATATTTTCTCCTGAGCCAGATAAGAGGAAAGCAAAACCCCTTTAAGAGGCCCTTTTTTCCTCCACTCATTACCTGTAGTAATGGCACCTGTTTGAACCTATCCGTATAAAAGCCACCTGTCCACAAGGTCAAACGGTCACACTCCAAACTCTACTATGATGAAAACTAAAGAGCTGTGGAATGACACCAGAAACAAAATTGTAGTCCTGCACTAGGCTGGGAAGACTGAATCTGCAATAGGCAAACAGCTTGGTATGAAGAAATCAACTATGGGAGCAATAATTAGAAAATGGAAGACATACAAGACCAGTGATAATCTCCCTTGATCTGGGGCTCCACGCAAGATCTCGCCCTGTGGGGTCAAAATAATCACAAGAACGGTGAGGAAAAATCCGAGAACCACACGGGGGGACCTAGTGAATGACCTGCAGAGAGCTAGGACCAATGTAATAAAGGCTACCATCAGTAACACACTACACTGCCAGGGACTCAGATATTGCAGTGCCAGATGTGTCCCCTTGTTTAAGCCAGTACATGTTCGGGCTGTTTGAAGTTTGCTAGAGAGCATTTGGATGATCCAGAAGAGTATTGGGAGAATGTCATGTGGTCAGATGAAACCAAAGTTGAAGTATTTTGTAGAAACACAACAAGTTGTGTTTGGAGGAGGGAGAGTGCTGAGTTGCATCGAAAGAACACCATACCTACTGTGAAGCATGGGGATGGCACCATCATGCTTTGGGGCTGTTTCTCTGCAAAGGGGCCAAGACAACTGACCTGTGTACATCAAAGAATGAATGGGGCCCATGTATCACAAGATTTTGAGTGTAAACCTCCTTCCATCAGCAAGGGCATTGAAGATGAAACATGGATGGGTCTCCAGATCTCAACCCCATAGAAAACCTTTGGAGGGAATTGAAAGTCCGTGTTGCCCAGTGACAGCTCCAAAAAATATCACTGCTCTAGAGTAGATCTGCATGGAGGAATGGGCCAACATACTATCAAACTGATAAATTAGGGGTAGAAGTATTTTTCTTCTGGAATATATGTGCTTTAAATTTTCCTGTCTTTGCTATATTTTCAACTGGATCACGACTTGATCAGGAATCTGTTATTTTTTTTTTTTAACTTTTGTCTGTTTTAGCCTGTATGCTGTACTGAAATAATAAAGGTTATTTTGATGCTTTTTGGGGTACAGTCTTTGTATGTGCTCTATTTTCTTAATATTTAAGTTCAGTTTTTAGAACTGTAGATCATTTAAAGTTATACGTACAGTAAAAGTTCCCCCCCCCCATCGTATGAAGCCTTTTTTTTTTTTTTTTTATAATCCCAAAATGTGCCAATACATATGCCTTTCTTCCTTGTAAATAAAAACCTGTTGTAAACCACCAATGTAAATGTCTATAAACAGCTCATAAACGGTTACATATATATTAAACACATTAATAATAAATATGTTTATTGACAGCACACTGAATAATATATATGTACTGATTGATGGCTCCCAAGTGATTTAACTAGCAGCAAGGCATGTTCAGTTGCTCACCGATAACATCATTGATGGAGGATGTAGTGGAATTCAGAGAATTTAAGCTCATTTTGCAGAAAGCAACCTCTTCTCATATGCCCCATGAAGTCAAGTGCCCTAAAAAGGAGTCCATATTTTAGTCCACAAACACATAAGCCATTATGGAAAGCCATTAATAGAGCTGGTCCATGTTTGTATGGTATTACATAGTCAGCCCATTTGAACAGTTGACACTTGTACATTTTTCCTGGAATGGCAATTCTATCTAGCTGTAGCTACCCTGTAATTCTTACTGATTACCAGTTGGATCTCAATTGAAAATATTTGTTGTCCTATTGAAGCCATCATCTCCAATACATAATTATCATATTGTACAACATTAGGGTGCTTTCACATGATGTGATTTTTGTGGCATGTTTGATGCGTTTTTTCACTTGAATGAACACTGATTGTGAATCAATTTTAAAAAATCAGGTAAAAAGTAATTAGCAGGACAATCTCTATAAAGGAGTGATTCTGCTGGTGGTGACCACAGACCATTTCTCTATTCTCAGCCTTTTTGGCTGTTTTAGGCACGTTTACATTTTGTCATTGCTCTGATCCCTAGAGGTACATGGAGGCAGGTGTCTACAACCCACAGAAGTTGTCAGGTAGTGCAGTAATCCCGGATGGCACATCAATGTGACTGTAGCAAAAAAGGTTAGTCAGCACAGTGTCCAGAGCATGGAACAGATAACAGGAGACAGCATAAAACCAGGAGATGTGAAGGGCATTAAAGGGAAAAACCATAGCAAGAACATACTATCCTTTGTGCAAGAAGGAACAGTACCAGAGCCCTGCAAAATGACCTTCAGCAGGTCACTAATATCCATGTGTCTGTTCAAACTGTCAAAAACCCTCCATGAGGTGAATGAGGGCAACCCCCCAAGTTGGGGTTTTTAAATCAAACTGGCGGTGATTGGATTTGTCAGAGAACACCAAGATTGGCAGATTCAACATTGGCACCCTGTGCTCTTCACAGATGAGAGCAGGTTCACACTGAACACAGTGACAGTCTGTATATGCTGTGGAGACTAGGGATGAGCGATTATAATCGACAAAGTTGAAATCGGCACGGTTTTTAGGTTGATCGGAAATTTCCGTTCACGCGATATTTTAGGTGAGAATCTGCGCATAATTATTACTATTGCGCCATTTTTCGGCGCTTCCTGTCATTTTGGCGGCCAGCAAATCAGCTTAGAGCATAGAGCAGGGGTGACTGGGTGTGCGACGTCATGACTGTGATGTGTATGGTTTTTCATTGGCTGGAAAAATCACATGACCTCGTTTTGCATAGAACAGCGTTCCTGGTTAAAACACCAGTGTGGGCAGTGTCTCTCAATTTGAGGAGGACGGGGGGCCTTGATCTTCCCTCAATCATTTTAGCCTGGTCAGGACAAAAGTTTTTCTTTATTCACACAGACAACTATGCTTTTAGTTGTGAACATTAGAAACTTTTGTAGATTAGGAAATTTTTAGTTCTTAAATTAGTTAGGGTGGGGACTTTTTAAAAAAAAGCATTTTGTACTGTACCCGCCATTTAAAGGGGGGGGAGGGGGTGCGGGTTGCGAAACACAGAAAGACAGGGGGGGCAGGCAAAGGGTTTTGAAAGGGAGTGTTTTATTTTTGCAGCCTAGACTCTGCTTTGAAACCCGCATTGAAATGGTTTTTTTTTTAACGGGTTTTGGCAAGACACACACATCGCACCTGAGGTAGAATAGTAGCTTTTATTTTCATGCAACCCAGTTTTGTTCAATACCACTGTGTACTTACATTAGGATACAGACATTTTCTAGTAACGGCTGTTGTATTTCATTGGTGCAAAACCCACCTTTTATTATCCGTACACAATTTAAATAGGTTTTTTTCACTTTGGCGCAGCCATTTTTGTTCAAAGACCCATCCTTGTACTTATATTAGGATACAGAAATTTGCTATGTAATTGCAGGTGTATTTCATAGTGACAAAACAACACACCTTAGAAATCACTTATCAGTATATATCTAAAAACATACTTTATTGAATTCCCATTAAATTATCAAATTACCTACTAGTACCCTCACAATAATAAAACACTCCTCACGCTTAACCAATGCAATGGTAGGTATTTCATGCAATAAAGACCCTACCTGGAACTGTTCCCTTACTATACATCCCTATATGGTCCCTTATACCATCATATTTTTGTGCTCAAATACTATTACAATCATAGAAACCACAGAGGGAAAAAAAGATGACTATTGTTAATGCATGAAATAGAGATATGAATAACACAATCTCCCTCCTAAGTGCAGCAAAAAGTACCCTAAACCAATACTTGCGGCTCAACTATATTCATGATAGGAGCCACAGTCAGGAATGGAATAACACTATTCATACAGGAAACAGGGATGTCGATACATAAACCCCTTCCTACATACAGCAAAATACCCTAGACCGGTGTATTTCATAGGTGCAAAACCCACCTATTATCCGTTCACATTTTAATTAGGTGTTTTTCACTTTGGTGCGGCCCAGTTTTTGTTCAAAGAGCCACCTTGTACTTAAATTGAATACAGAAATTTTGTGGTAACTGCTGTTGTATTTCATTGGTGCAAAAACCACCTTTTATTATCCGTATAACTTTTAAATAGTTGTATTGCACGTGGTGCGGCCCTAGTTCTTTTTCCAAGAGCCACGTTGTACGACAATTCTGATAGAAAAAAATTCTAGCAACTGTTTGTTTGTCATTGCGCAAAAAACGAAATTTTCCCTTCATCCGTGTAAGTTCTGAATAGTTTTATTGCGCTCGTTGAATCTCAGTTTGGCGCAGATAGCGCACTTGTATGATATTTTGTTGAAAACAATCAATTCCTAGTCCTACTGGGCAGTTGTAAATCCCTGGGACTGAAGGAAGAACACTGTTGATTTTGTCTTAAGGTTCTTCCACCACAGGAATTCACTAGAAACATTTCAGTTTCTAATCCTAGTTGGCTGTAGGAAATTAGAGGGATTTAAGAATAGACTGTCAAAAACTCTTCCATACCTGGTTAATTTTTATCTTTCTGAACATGGAGCGAAATGCAGGTGGTAAGCAAGCAAAGAGGGGTGTAGGACATGGAGGTAGAGGTACGAGATAAGGTGTTCCTTTCAGTGCTGGCGACAACACGCATGCCAGCGGATCATCGGTTGCAGGACCGTCAGGCCTGTCATCGCTGGGTCATGGCCCTGTGAATCTCAGTAACTAACAGCTTCGCCAATCTATTCTTCAGTGGTTAATGCAACCTGCATCCAGCAGTCTTACCTCCTCGTCCTCCCAGTCACGGCCACAAATGTCGTCATCATCATCGTCCGCATCCATCCAACATAAAGCGAAGGCAGCCCAAATGTCAACTCATGTACCCACCACTGTGGATAATCTATTTTTTGAAGACCTCTTTGATGACAAAATGCGGTTGGGGTCAGAAAGCATTTCCAAAGATCAAGAGGCCAAAGAGGATGATTTTGTCTGCTCTGACGCCCAGTTACTGATGCTATCAGAGGAGGAGAAGGAAGCTGGTCAATCGGCAAAAATCCCGGGCGGTCGGCAACGCCTTTCAGTGCCTGTTGCTTGTAGCACGCAGCTCCAGGATGCAGATTGTCAGGATGAGGAAGTCACCTGTGTTGATGATGATGACGACATTGCGGATCCAACGTGGTCTTTTCAGCAGAATTTGCTTGTGAGCGCTTCATCACTGGACGAGGAGGAAGATGATCGGGTAGTGTCAGTACAGGTCCCGCCTCAAAAAGGGAGAGGGCGGTCGCACAAGTCTACTGAGATTATTCTTCCAGCCACGATCAGCAGAAACACCGCTCCTCGCTTATCGCCGTCGAAATGGTCCAGGACCTCTCAAGCCTGGGCCTTTTTCGAGCAAGCCTCTGATTCACCCAGCGATGTCATATGCCGCCTTTGCCGTAAACGCATCAGTAGAGGCAAGAATCTTAGGTGTTTAACCACCACCAACACGTCTAGTCACATGCAGCGAATGCATGAGTTGAAATGGAGGGAACACTTGGCAAAAAAAGGCCAACCGATGCCGGGCTTCCAACCACTGTCACACCCTCTGTCTCCGCCTCCTCCGTCACCCCCAAGCGTTCCTCAGCTGCCCATGTCTCCGAGTCATGATCAGGGATCAGCCTCCACTTCAGCCTCCACCGTCGCCCGAGTACCAAACCCGCACAACCAGAGACCCATCCTACCCCTTCTGCTTCCAACCCGTTTGACACCCCGCACGCCGTACAGTGGCCATCTAGCAGCCACCTTTGTCTA
>JAODAL010072734.1:0-14999 GCA_025379985.1 Phyllomedusa bahiana
ACCCAAATTTTTATTTTTATAAAAATGAAGATAGATCTTTTCCTATCATTCAGTTCTAGAGGTCCGAGTGCTTCCGTATCCAGTATCCATTTGGACTCTAACTACAATAGTTTTCTATGCCTGTCTCCTACATTTCTATCCAAAGTCACACGTTCTATCCCCGCAAACTGAAGTTGTGAACATTTTTATTCAATAAGAACTGGTAAGGGGGCCCCTAGGTTTGTGTCCCATATGCAAGAAATACATGGTAGTGATATATCACAAGTTCAGTTTGCGGGGATAGAACGTGTGACTTTGGATAGAAATGTAGGAGACAGGCATAGAAAACTATTGCAGTTAGAGTCCAAATGGATACTGGATACGGAAGCACTCGGACCTCTAGGACTGAATGATAGAACGATCTATTTTCATTTTTATAAAGGTAAAAATTTGAAAAGGTTTAGTTTTTAAAATGTAAAATATATGTGTTTTGTCATATGTTTAACATGTTGGGTATTGTGCAACTGGTTTTGTCTTAATGACATCACGGTGGAGATAAATAGATGCATTTACGCTCTATTCCCCGTCATGCCTTGAGAAAGCGTCGGAGGACGTGAAACGTCTGTTGGCTGTGTTTGTGAAATGTGCCGATTCCCTGATTTTATGTTCCAATAAAAGGATTTTTGCAGAAGAAGTTGGGTGAGTGCCGTAAATACTCTTTCTGCAGAGCTGTGTAAGGGTTTGTTTTTTTGTGGGATGACCTAAAATTTTATTTGGTGCCACATGGTGTTTACATGAGTTTTTGATCACTTTTTATTTCATTTTATGTGCAACAGAATGAACAAAAATCGCAATTCTGTGACTGTTAATAAACGTGACACATTTATACGGAGGGTCGTCACGCACGCGGCGATACCAAATATGTGTACTTTATTTATTTTTGATCTTTTTTTGGCCGATCGGAACTTGTAAAGTGGAAAAGGGTGATGTATGTGTTTTTATTTTATTTTTCGTGTTTTATTTTTTTTAACTTTTTTTTACTTTTTACATTTTTTTTCATTTTTCCCCATGGGGGATATGTATCTGCAATCTTCAGATCGATGTTACAAGGTAGACTAGTACACAGCATTGCTGCTGTATACTGGTCTCCATGGCGACTGTCAATCACCATGCCCACAATGCATTGTGAGTATAGTGACGTCGCCAGACAGAATATGTTGAAAAACAGAATAGGTCCAAAATAATAGATAAGTTTGTGACCTGTGGATACAAATACGAAGAACTCATACAGACAGGATTGGAAGTCCTTCAGTTGGATAGGGATGAACTACTTCTACCAAAAAATAAAAAGGAAAAGGATAGACTTTTATTTCTACATATGACTGTCATGCACATATGATAAAGAAAGTTATTTATAAACATTGGGATGTATTAAGCAGTGACCCTACGTACGGTAAATTATTTTGTGAATGTCCCCTATGCATTTTTTAAAAAAGGACGTAGCTTGGGGGATCATTTAATATCTACCGATCTGAAAATAAATCTGTCAAGGCAAACAAAATTAAATACCATCAAAACAGGCACATTTGCATGCATAAACTGTCAAAACTGTAATGCAATTATAAAAGGTCCAAATATAAAGCATCCACTAAAAGGGACGCAGATTAAAATGGAAGGATACTTTACATGTAATAGTTCTCAGATCATTTATTTGATTAAATGCCTATGTGGCAAAATATATGTAGGGCAAACCAGCAGAATAGTAAGGATTCAGATTAACAAACATAGAGCGACCATAAGATCGTATAAACCTTATAGTATGTAAGAGAAAAAGAAAACTTTTTAGAAAGTACGCTCGCTAAACTTTTTGTTGACGCTAAACATGGGCTATCAGAATTGAAATGGTGTGTGCTAGAGCAGATGGAAGGAGTATTCATGGACCAGGTTAAAAAACGCCTGTTGCAACGAGAAGCCTATTGGAGTGTTAAGCTAGAGGCATCATCCCCCATAGGCTTAAATGAAAATTATGATGACTTATTTTCATCCAGGCACCATCTTGGACCGGACAGGGGGGTCATTCAGCTCACAGGATCGCTGTCTTTGGTAAACGGTATTGGCACCAATAACACACAAACCACACGGCTGTATTTTAAACTGGCTCTGGCCAGCTTTATTCCTCAGGCACAAGATAAAGTGCAGCAACAAATATAACACCAACATAAATCCATTCCTATGGATGGTCCGCACTCCACTTTGGCAGTTCTATATGACCCTGTGTCCTATTTTCCTATAGTGATGCTATAGTGTTCCACAAACATTTTAATTACACTCCTTATGTATATCAATGCATACCGCTGATTTTCATGTGAATTTTCTATGTCCCGAACACTGATTGACATTTTTGCAGTGAATTTTGTAAGTGCCATCAAGGTAGTCTCTCACACCATCAAATTGTTTAATACCATATATGCTGTTGCCATCCTCACATTTAAACTGACCTGACTGGCAGGTACAAGAAGGACAGTTCATTTTATCACTTTCTGAGGCTTCATTCAAGCATGCATACACCTTTGGCACACTCTCTTTGTATTTGTCTCCTCACACATTGCGGGAGAGCAATTCATGGTTTGCCTTTTCCATTTCAGGCAACACACTTGCACATTTCACACTAGAAATGCAAGCACCAGTCTGGGACAAACATGATCAGAATATAAGTGTTGGCTATGCTCCACAGAACACACATCAGCTTCTGCAATATCCTTAACACTGTTAACCATGATCACTATGGACGCACTTGAGCTAGTCTGCTCTTCATCTGGGGCTGTAGTTTCTTCAAAAGCTAGTTCACATTCTGCATTTACTTCAAACATAGCCCTGACAGCCATGACCTCCAGAAGCAGACCTGAGCTACTCTCATCTATTACTATGGCTCTTGTCTCACATACTGCATTGGGTGGAGTTAACTCAACAACATATATAATATGCTCCGGTTGAGGCTGTGTGGATCACAGGTATATTACTGATAAGTAGTGATGAGCGATTGTGTCAACAATCGTTATCGCGTCGATAGTCGATTATCACCGATGACCATTAAAGTCTATCGGAGAGGAACACCAGCTTCTTCTTACACCCAAACAGATGAGCAGAAGCTGGAATTGACATCCACAACAGTGAACTGGATATGTTCTACATCTTAGGCAAGACAATTAAGCTATAAAAGTTACAGAAAAAGATTCATAGGCTAAAATAATTCATTATGTTCAATGGCTAACCGAAAACATGAGGACGGCATAGCCACAGCAGGTACAGTGGTAGCAGCAGCTACGGGGCACCTTTTCACACAAAACAAGACACCAGTATTGGAAATGGCACATGGGAACTGGCAGGAGACCCTATCACTTTTTGCACCAGGGACCAACATCTCGTCACATATGTGGTGGCAGCAAGAAAAACTGAAATGCACGAAAAACTGAGACGCACGGAGTGCAATATACAACTATTTAACCCCTTAACGACCTTGGGCGTATGAGTATGTCCCAGGGCCGCTAAGGGGCTTTGCAGGGGGATCGCGCCGCGACCCCCCCCGCACAGCTGCCGGGTGTTAGCGGCAAATCGCCGGCGGGTGGCTCCGCCCGCTGGCGCTGTTTAACCCATCAGACACCGCGGCAAAGATGGCCGCGGCGTCTGAATTAACGGCGATCGGTGCCGCGCACCAATCGGTACGGTCATTGGCATCGGCGCAGCTATGCTATGCTGCGCCGATCCGACGACCGGGCATGGTGGTGGGGAGCCTTGTGAAGGCTCCCGTAACTTACCCTGGCCGGTTTGCCCCACTTCCGTCTGCAGACAGGAAGTGGGGAAACCGCCATCTTTTGTACACCCTAATTCATTGCCTATGCAATGCATTAAGGTTGTATTAACAATCTTTCACCTATGGCAAGCACCATAGGTGGCCTCAATGTTACAATAAAAAGTTTTAAAGTACAAAAGAAAAAAAAGTATTAAAAGTTCAAATCACCCCCCTTTCCCCATTTTACAAATAAAATAATTAAAATAATAAAAAAGTTACACATATGTGGTATCGCCACGTCTGAAAAAGTCCGATCTATAAAAATATATCATAAATTTATTCCCGTACGCTGAACACCGTAGAAGAAAAAAAATTCAAACGCCAAAATTGCGTTTTTTGGTCATTTTACATCACTCAAAAAATGGAATAAAAATTAAACAAAAAAGTTGCATGCATTCCCAAAATGCTTAGCGATAAAAAGTACACTTCAGCCCGCAAAAAAATGCCCCCTCACTGACGTCTGTAGTGTTAGTTCAAAAAAAGTTATTGGTCGCACAAAATGGCGCCGTGGCGCAAATTTCAAAAAAAGAAAATGTTTGGAAATTTTTTTTTTGGGACCAAAACATAAAGGAAACCCTACATGTTTGGTATTGCCGGATCTGTAACAACCTGTAGAATACAGATAACACATTAAATTTACCGAAGATTGAACGCCGTAAAAGCAAAACCCTCGCAAACATGGAGAAAATACATTTTTTTTCACAATTTGTCCCACTTGGAATTTTTTTGCGGTTTTCCAGTATATTCTATAGTATTGTGAATAACACCATTAGAAAGTACATCTTGTCCCGCAAAATAAAAGCCCTCATGTGTCTATGTAGGTGGAAAAATAAAAAAGTTATGGCTTTCAGAAGTCGAGGAGAGAAAAACGAACGTGTCACCAAAAAAAAAAACGGCTGGTCCTTAAGGGGTTAAAAGTTATATGGATTAGATATGGCTGTTTTGGCACCACTGACAACAGGCGCCAGTTACTATAAAATATCTGTAACCAAATTAGCGTACAGGTGGGCAATTTGTGCCAAACTGAGACGCAATTGTCACGGCGCTCGGCGCCGCGGCTAGCCGCGGCTGTCCCCCTGCGGCCCGCAGCCGTGGTCATTCTGCTTCGGGGCTGGAAACCCCGTACTCACCAGTCCCCGCTCCTGTCTCCGGCTCTGACAGCCGCCGCGCGCGTGCCCGTTGCTTAAGGCGCGCGCGCGATGGCTGGACTGGATTTAAAGGGCCAGCGCGCCGTTAATTGGTTATTGACAGCTGCTGGTCCTATATAAGGTACACGCCCCAGCACTCCTTGCCAGTTTGTTGGTGTGCTTACCTTGCGTCTAGAGAGTATTGCTGTTCTGTCCTGATTACCCGTGTACCAGTCCACCTGCTTACGTTTCCTGGCCTTGCCTGTTTGCCGCCTGCCCTGTCCGTCTGCCTGTCTCTGACCATGAACCTCTGCCGCCTGCCCTGACCTTCTGCCTGTCACATACCACGTCTCTGGATTACGTCTTTGCACCACGCTGTACCCCGGCCGCCATCGCAAGCCAGTCACGTCAGGGGTAACGACCTGGTAGCCTCACGCCGCAGCAAGTCCATCCCGCTTTGCAGCGGAGTCTGGTGAAAACCGGGGGCTACTTAGACTCCGTTCCCTGGCGTGGCTTAGCTATCATCGCTTGCGTTGGCCCAGCACTCCTGCGTTACAGCAATGACTGCAATAGAACTATTTAAAAGTTATATGGATTAGAGATGGCGGTTTTGGCACCACAGACAACAGGCGCCGGTTACTATAAAATATCTGTAACCAAATTAGCGTACAAGTGGGCTATTTGTGCCAAACTGAGACGTAATGAATGCAATAGAACTACTTAAAGTTATATAGATTAGATATGGCGGTTTTGGCACCACTGACAACAGGCGCCAGTTACTCTAAAATATCTGTAACCAAATTTGCGTACAAGTGCGCTATTTGCGCCAAACTGAGACACAAGGACTGCAATAGAACTATTTAAAAGTTCTTTCTGACCCCCCTCCCTCCCCACAGCTGCACACAGTCTTTACAAGTCTCTCTCTAACTAAATAAGAACTAAAATTCTGTAATGTAGCTATATCCTAAGCTTCACAGCTACAATGATGGTTTTCTGTATAAAAAAAGACTGTCTCTCTGAGCTGTGGCAACAGCTATTGGGACAGGCAGCGAGACGTGTTGCTCTGTAGTGAGACAGTGTAGGAATGAGACTGAACAGGAAATGCAGTCGTATACATAAAACGAGGTTATGTGATTTTTGCAGCCAATAAAATCCATACACCGCCCACAGCTGACATTGTATACCCCCCTCACTCCCCTCTATGCTCTGAGCTGATTGGCTGGCCACCAAAATTACAGGAAATGCCGAAAAAGGCACGATAGTAAACATGATAATAATTATATTTAAGATTTTCACGGAAACTATTGCGTCATCCGAAAATTCCGATAAACTTAAAAATCGTGCTGATTTCAACTTTTGTCGATAGTATCGCTCATTCCTACTGATAAGACATGAGGTAATCTTAAAGTTGTCATCTCCCACAGGCAACAAAGTATCCAAGACACTGAGTCCATAGTTCACAGTCCTTTTGCTCTCAGGACTCGACTCCTGGTCTTGCAACGTGTCTGGGTCTCTGTCGAGCTCACCCAGTCTCTTGGCAACAGGACATTCTCTCCAGCACGTGTCCACCTGTAGGCATCCCCAACATGAATCTGGTTGGTTACCCTTGGTAACTGCATGTTGAATATTTTGCTCTGCACCCCCAGACACCAAAGCAGCTTGTAATGCCGAGAGTCCACTGTTCCAAGACTGCTGATTCTAGTTGGCAATAGCTTTCTCTGCCTACTGCTCTGCCTCTAACTGTGCCTGGAGCTGTCAGTTGTCGTACCGCATTTTGGAAGTCAGCTGCTTGGTTGGTTGCATTGACTGCATCATCTGGGGGGCAGCTCCTCCATGGTCAAACAAATAAAAAATGTAAACAGTGGCGACAGTCTCTTTCTCTTTATAGACAGTGTTTCTATACAACAAAGCACCAGATACACTGTCTCTTTAACTCTGGGATCCTCTTTCAGTTAGGCCTCAGGCCAGAGCAGCCCCACAGTTTCTGTACTGGGTGTGTCTCTCTAGAGATATTCTCTCACACCTCACAATGCAGTCTATTTGCGGGTATATCTCTTATTAGCAACACCAACAATCAGGCCTTCGGCCCTTTAAAGTCAGCTGCAGCACCACTTCAGGCTTCAGTACTCTTGTGTTGTTAATGCCAACTTTGTGCCAACATTACACCAATTTAAAAGTACCACACTTGGAGATAGCATCCTCTAACAATTGTGACAACTTACTCTCATCAAGTTGTCATCTTGGACCCGCCTGGGGTACATTCAGCTCACAGGATCACTGTCTTTGGTAAACAGTATTGGCACCAATAACATACAGACCAGACGGCTATATTTTAAACTGGCCCCAGTCAGTTTTATTTCTTGCGCACAAGATAAAGGGCAGAAACAAATAGAACACCAAAATAAATCCTTCTTCATCTGGTCAGTAGCTCAACAGATTCAGAGAACCCTCTCTAACCATGGCCTGAGTCTAATGCTCAGCACCACAACCACAGTATTCTTACTGTACCAGCCTAGGGCCTAAAGCCCTCTCTTTAGGTCCAGCATTTCTAACTTCAGTTAGAAACCACACTCCCTGTGCCCCCTGGAGCACTAGCCTTTAATAGATGTGTTAAAGCCTGAACCTGGAATATGGGAATGGTCTCCCACCCAACACTATAGCCATTCTAGGAAAATCAGCCCATAATAGATTGTATCAGCCATACAAGGTAAAAGTGTCAGCAACTTACTGTTACTGAACCACAACAGCTGGCCTCCCCCACCGAGACTAGGCCCTCGGTGGCATAAGACTAGCAGGTGACCTACTTTACGCCACCTAGTGGCAGAGACATGTAACCACCTTAGATCGCTCTGCCACACTATGATTAAACAGAACTCTAGAATTACAGATGTCTGCAGCAGTTTTCTGTACAGTAGCTTCCATGCACTCCTTATACACAGCATTCAGCGCATAAAATCAGGGCCGGGACAAGGCATTTTGGTGCCTTAGGCAAATAGGGCAAGTGTTCACCCCACACACGGAAAGCTGAAATGCCTGTCTCTGACTCGATGCATGGCACTTGATGCATCACAGAAAATAAGTAGATTAATGTTCAAGGTTGGAGTTATCTCCAGTCCCAGATGCTGAAGGCAGGTGCCATCTTTAACTAACATCCAGCACCTACGATGTATGTATTTGGCTAGGCTACTGAGCACATTCCATACATCCTTTCAACCCTTTCCTGAGAAGAATGAGACGGTTCCCTAGACAGTCCCTACATCTGTCTACCCGCTATCTTAGTCTTGCCTGGTATGCTGCCGGACATATAGGAAAATGCTGTTATGCCATCTATGCATAAATGTTATGCTAAGTACATAGGTAAATAGATATTCCTACAGCTCTGAATATACAGCAAAATTAGGAGACGTCTGAAGTAATTCTGTTTATGTTTCAATTTTTAATTAAAACCATTTGAATGTTTTATATAAATCATTTTGATTACTGTAGATAATACTATTAAATGTGTGCACATTCATCCTAAGGTTTATTTCCAGTGTATGACATATTTGCCTGTAATCACATTGAATGAATGAAATGCTCAATTTTGCCATATATCTACATATAATCCTCCTTTTTTCATTTTTAAGCTCTTGAGCTCTTACCACTTGTGCTTACAGAACAGAGTCTTAGAGCCTAAATCTTGCATGACATTCCACTTTAATCCATATGCACAGGATGTATATATCTCTCTGTACTCTTTACTTCCATGTTAATCTGGAACTGACAGGGTTTTTCTGTTTTAAAAAGTCAATAAGTTATCTCCAGATTACAGTTTCTATGGTCTACATGGCTTCTGTAAATAATATATCTGACTGCTGTTAAAAGAGGACACCAGCTACTCTGATAAAATGGCCACCTCCATAATGATGTGAAGCAAAATCTGTTCCCATCTGCAGGCCAACAGGATGCTTCTTCTCATCCTGCCCTTTTTTCATCCATTGTTGCAGCCTGTGTTACTGGATCACCAGGGTTGAAGATAATGTCAGTCCTTGAGAAGGAGAATCATCCCAGAATGCATTGCTTCGTAAATGGGGTACTATTGTTCAGAGCTCTTTGTGTTTGAATTGCAATTAACTATTGATGCTGACCTTTGCTTTGTTCCTGACTACTCTCCTTCTTAACACTTTCGATACTAGACCTGGTCCTTGCAGTGCTTCACTTGATTCCTAGTTTTTGCCTGACTTTGCTCCTTTCTCATCCCTTGGCTTGTTAATTGCTTTTTTAAAGGTACAAGCTTGACCAGCTCTGATCCTAACCACATCAGAGATCTGTCACTGACAATGCCATGACAATTCTGGGAACTGAGAAATGAGAATCTTTCTCCAGCAAAGTCCACATTGACTTGCATGGGTAGGCTGAGCCTGCAATTTAGGAGTCCCCCTTTCTGTGCATCAATAGAATTACCAGAATCTACAGAATAAACAAGTATCCCAACAGTAGTCCTGCCAGCAGGAAATCATACTGGCTCCCTGTGGAATCCATGGTCTTTCAGATGCTCTACAACCACATATCTCTGCTCCTTCTTCTTTTATAGACCATCAAGCTACTTATGAGGCAATTCAACCTGGGTCCTCTGCCTTAAATTAATTTTAATCTTTCAGCACTTCCACTGTATAGTGGTGTTTAGTTGTCAATGTACTAAACACTTTCAATTGTCCATATACTAAACAGTTTCAGCTTTGTTCCTGTCAATTTCATTCAGATAGTGACAAAGTTACTTTTATCATCTAGTTGCTACGTCAACAAGCCCTGGCTTAAGACCACTATGTGAGCTCAAGGATCAAGTTATGTCACCCTTCCCACATTTCTGGCTACCAAAATCTAGTCACCTCTCCATTTCCCCCTCTTTTTCTGCTGTTTAACTTCTGAGACAAGTCTCTATATTGTGACAATATGCCATTAAATTTTGTGCACTAGCTTCTGAACTTGCTTGGAATAATAAGGCATTAGTGGAAGTCTAGGAAGAGTTGTCACTTCACATTAAGGATGAATTGGTGGTTGTTATCTTTCCTTTGTTATTATTGACAACATCTTACTAGCCAAGAGAGTAAATCTTCATTTCTGCCGGAGGTATTTGTAAAAGGGAATTTCTTTTCAATATTCTTACCTGGATCCAACCTTTTATAAACCATGCACTTGACTAAGCTGTCACCAGAAAAGAGAATGTATTCAATGACCTAAGATCTATGTCTCTAAACTAAGTAAAAAGAATATCTTCACTCTAGTATTATAATGTATGCTGTGAAGCTATGAGATACATAAGTCCGTGGAGTTCACCTTGGGTCTTACTCGTTTGTTTTTGGACGAAAAAGTGCTGGTTTCTGTTGCATTTTTCTTTCAAAACTCTGCTAAAATCTTGTTATTTTTTTTTATCTTCCAGAAGTCCATTTACTAGTCCTTAGCCAACAAATTTTATAATCCTCAATCTTTTAGAAACCTTGGTAACAAGTCACCGATTCTACATAGTGTCATAGAATTTTAATTCTTGGTACCTCTCTTTTCCAATTGCCTAGTGCTCCTGGGATTACTGTGGCTCAAACACCATTCTCAATAAATATACTGTACCTGTGAACCTGTTTTCTGCATTGCCTCTTATCACCTTTATTTGTTTGAGTTAGTTGAGAAATTTTTATTTATTCCTACTTAGGTTGGTTTCTCTCCCACCTAAAATTCCACTATTACATTAGAACTTTGCTCATATGTTTTTAAGCTAACACCTGCTTGGAACTTCACTACTATTACTATGCTTTTCCAGTTTTACAGGTTCAAAAGTAAAGTTTGACATCTGTCTCTGCCTGAAACTGAGGCAATTTTCTATCCTGTTGAATTCCCAAGACTTTGAACAGATTAAAATGTGTAATTATGAAAAAAAAACACAGTTAAGAATTGTCTTGAAGCCATTTGAGGGAATAAAAATAGCTTGTTATTACATCAAAGTGGAACTTCAGGGAGCATACAACCTGATCCAGATTAAGGAGGGGGATTTAACAGCTGAGGTGGACATTATAAATGTCTGGTGACGCCTTTCACTATTTGCAATGCCCATAAGGTCTTCCAGAAAGTTTTAATTAAGATATTTAGGAAAATACTATCTTACCACTATATTCCATTATATACAGATTTACTCCAGAAACTTACAAATCATTGACTGCAAGTCCTTTCTGTGTTTCAGCAACTTAAAATTCCTGTTTGCCAAATGGGCTGTTCAGACAACTTAAGCCAACCTTTCTGTTTTACATCACTTCTTTCCAGGACCATTCTGACAAGATATCTGCTGACCAGAACTGGCCACAAGCTGTCAGTGTTAAGGCCTTTAAAAATGTTCAGAATATACTACCACCAATTTACTCAGAACTTCTTTCAAGCTGTTTTGCTTCTCATTGTTCTCACCCAAAAAGGAACCAGAAATTAGCCAGCCTTTGCAGTGCATAGAACCCTAGGGAGTAGAGATGGGCGAATTGATTCTAACGAAGTGGAATTCGTTTAGAATTTCAAGAAAACTTCGGTTCTGCAAGAAGTCGGAGTTTGGGGTGATTCGCGGGAACGAGGCGTGTTTTTTATTGCTAAAATGGCCGCAAGCACATGGTGTGACATTAGGCAGAGAACTCTGGGAGGAAGAGAGGAACACCCTCAATGACATGTAGACAGAACCAACAGCGACCGGGCAGGCTTCTTGATGTCAAGCACTATAAATAAGGGAAGGCACCTCTCTCCTCACAGTTTCCCTCGTTTTGGGCCGACATAACGTCCGTCTGCGCTGCATACTCTCACTCAACAAATTGCTTTTATCAGCATTGATGAGGGGGGGGGGGAACCACCCGAAGTCTGTCAGTTGCTCACCACGTTCGTATCTCTGAACCTTCTGAAAGAAACTCTTTTATCGAGACTGCTCCTTCCCCCCTTTCATTTTGTTTAGTTTGTGAGTATTCTCATTAAAGTCCAGGGGGGGTCTAATTCGCCCCATATACTTTAAATTTCACCTGTTTATTTCAAAGGGGAATTTCTATCAAGGATTAATCAAGGCCCGTTACTGGTCCTTTGGGGGCAAAAACAGTGTGTTTTTTTTTTCCCCCAATGTACAATAATTAAGCCGTTGTTAGTGGTTTTATTTTTAGTAAAAACAGCATGTTTTTTTTACCCCCATATACGACAAATTCTTCGATTATTTCTGGGGCGATTTAATACCAAGGGTTTTAAAAAGGGCCGTTTATGGGTGTATTTTTAGTAAAAACGCGGTTTTTCACACCCATTATACCACTAAATTTTTTTCTGGTCATTTCTGGAGCGCATATAATATCCTAGGGTTAATAAAGTCTGTTGTTAGTGCCTGTATCTGCAGTAAAATACAGTGTGTTTTTCACCCCCATATATACAAATTCTTCTGGCATTTTTTGGAGCGCATTTAAAATCCAAGGGTTAAATAACCTTTGTTAGTGGGGGTATTTTTAGTAAAAAAAAAGCGTGTTTTTCACCACCATATACGACACATTTCTTCTGGGCATTTCTGGGTGCAATTCAAAATCCAAGGGTTTTAAATTTTTCCTTTTGTTTTGGGGTTTCTATAGGGGAAATTTTAAAAAAAAGCGGCCCTTTTTACCACCCCATATACGACAAAAAATTTTTTTCTGAAATTTCCCGAGGCATTCATATCCAAGGGTTAATTAACCGTTTTAGTGGGGGTATTGTATAAAATACAGCGTGTTTTTCCAACCCCTTTTACCCCTAAATTTTTTTCTGGTCATTCGGGGCCGCATATAAAAATCCTAGGTTAATTTAATCTGTTGTTAGGGCTGATCGCAGTAAAATACAGCGTGTTTTTCACCCCCTTATGACTAAATTTCTTCGGTCATTTCGGGGGCGCATTAAAAATCCAAGGGTTAAAAAGCCCGTTTTAGTGGGGTTTTGAGTAAAATACAGCTGTATTTCACCACCATATACACACATTTCTTTTGGTCATTTCTGGGGCATTTCATATCCAAAGGGGTTTAATTTAAGCCGTTTGTGGTTTTTTCAGGAGTAAAATACAGTGTGTTTTTCACCCCTATAACGACTAAATTTCTTCTGGTTTTTTCTGGAGCACTTTAATTCCAAGGGTTTAAATTTAAGCCTGTTTTTAGTGGGTATTTGTAGAAAATACAAAAGTTTTTTTCCCCCCCATATATGACTAAATTTTTCTGAAATTCGGAGCGATGTCATATCCAAGGGGTTATTTTAAACCCGTTGTTATGTTTTATTGGAGTAAAAACTGTGCTTTTTTTCCCCCCAAAAAACGACTAAATTTCTTTTGATTTTTCTAACGCATTTCATACCAAGGGTTAATTAACCTGTTGTTTGTGGGTGTATTTGAAGTAAAATACAGCGGTTTTTTCACCCCCTTATACCACAAATTTTTTCTGCATTCGGAGGCATTTCATATTCAAAGGGAAAAACAAGTCTGTTGTTATGGGTGTATTTGTAGAAAAAAACACTTTTTTTCACCCCCATATATACTAAATTTCTTCTGTCATTTTTGGGAAAGCATTTCATATCCAAAAAGTTAATTAAGCCTTTTGTTAGTGGTTTTATATGGAGAAAATACAGCTTGTTTTTTAAAACCCCCATATACGACAAATTTTTTTCTGGGTTTTTTCTGGAGCACATTTAATAACCCAAGGGTTTATTAACCTGTGTTTGGGGTTTATTTTGATGAAATCAGTTGTTCGATTTATTTGGGCCCATATATCCTCAATTTTATCTGTTTTTTTTCTTAGGGATTTCATAACCAAGGGTTTAATTTTTCCCTCTTGTTTTTGGGTTTAAAGTGGAGTGAAAAAACAGAGCGTGCATATTTCTGCCACATACATGCCTGAAAAACCATCAACTTCAACCGGGGGGGTATTTTTAAACTGTGGCCAAGAATTTAAAGTATTCACTTTTTTTTTTGGAAATTCTGTGTAAAAAAAAGGTTTGTGTATTTTCAGCCCTACATACATCTCAAATCGTTTCTTTTTTTTGGGAAAAAAAATTTTTTTTTTTTTTTAATTTTTTCCATCCATTGGGCCCCCCCAAAAAGGGGCCAAAAAAAAGAAAAAAATTTTTGGAAAGTTTTTAACCCAAAAAATAAGTTAAAAAAAAAAAAGGAATATTTGCATGTGTTCTGTGTTTTTGTATGCCTCCACAGATTAAAAAAGGGGAGAACCAAACCCGGGCAATTAATAGAGTGGTGGAGGGGGGAAAGAGCATTAAAAACCCCCAATGGGCGACAAAAAGAGTGCTCAGTTGGGGCACATAGGAGACTTTATGGTGAAGTGGCAGGGGCATCAAGAAGCTACGTAATGCCCCGTGAAGAGTTTGGGGGAGGGTGGCAGTACCAGCCCGGAAAGATGGTGGGTGGTAGAAAAGCAGCTGGCAGCAAAATGTGGGGATCAACGAGGGCAGACAGAATAGTTTTGCGAGGCAGTAGCCAAAAGAATCCAGGTCGGGGTCTGCTCCAGGGTGCTGCGGGGGGTACCTAAATCACAGGGAGGTGAAGAAAGCTGCTCATCAACAAATCCAACTCAGTTGCTGCTGAAGGACGGTAATGCTCGTAACCCCCACTCCCCACACACCTGGCATGGACATGAGCTTGATGAACCCACCCGGTCAGACCTCATATAGAGGATGGGACCCTGGCGCAGATAGGGCACCCACGACTACTAGGAAGTCTCTATAGTATTGAGTTTGTCCTCCGTCTTGGCAGGGAAAAAATGCCCCATTTGGGACTGGTAATGAGGGCTAAGAGGTGGAGAGCCAGAATCATTTTCCCTCCTAGATGGTGACAATTCACTGTCACTAGCCAGGCAAATAAGCAGGGAGGCAAACCCCGCACAAATTTACTCTGAGGGACTCCCCCGCCTCCCTCCCACTGTATCCCCCCATGGTGTCTGGGGCATCTTCCTCTTTTCCTAACCCCGGTTTAATTTTGCTCCTCTCCTTCACCCGAAAAAAAAAACAAATCATTTCGCCAGACTCTTGTGCCCCCCCCA
>JAODAL010072735.1:0-14998 GCA_025379985.1 Phyllomedusa bahiana
AAACCCCCAAAACCACCGGGACGTATGGATACGGCCAAGGTCGTAAAGGGGTTAAAAGGGAATATACTATCTATAAAAAAAAGCCGGCAGATAACATATAAACTATGGCGATTTTTAAGGAATATTAGATAAAAAGATATTGCAAGACCCAAAGGGTATAAAATATACTATTAAAGGGAGAAAGTGTAAAAACACCAAAATTAACCCATATATGATGAGCATTTCAAGCGGACCGCAGTGAGCATAGGTACCAAAACCCATCAAGTAATATGAAAAGGGAAAATTGGACTCGCGCATCATGCACACTACTACCCCCTTAAAATTGGTGACTCCCACCCTTAACAATGTATACTGGAGGCTCAATATAAGTGTATATCTTTGCCACCAAAAATTTAAGATAGTACCTAAAGCCATGATTTTATCCCTATGGAAGAGATGTACTACCCTCACAGCCCAAGTGACAAAGAGAGCCGGGACACGAGCAAACATCGCAATTGACCGAAAGAAATTTTTTAAATTGAAAAAAAGGTGAAAAATAAAAAACAAAATTTACTTAAAAAATAAAAATAAAACCGATCAATACAAAATGGAGGTGATGATTCCTATCCCCATCCACTTATCTAAAGAAAGGAGAAAAAACAGAAAAGTAAAAAATAATAATAATATAAGGCACATTTCACCAAAAACTGAATCAGGGTAAAAGGAACTTCTAGAGATAGGGCAAACTACCTATACATTTTCTGGGTGATCTTAAAATCAACATTCAAACCATTAGGTCTCAGCGCTTTTAATGTAAAGATCCATTTTAGTTCTTTTTTTTTAAAAGGGCGTAATCCTATCACCTCCTCTCCTTAAAAGGAGCTACATCATCTAACACCATGCATCTAAGATCCAATTCAGAATGACCTGCCTCTGAAGTGTTTAGTTACTGGTTAATCTATAAGTTTTTTTCTGATCGTATGGCGATGATTATTCAGCCTGGTCTTAAGATCACAAGTGGTTTCACCCACGTAAATAAGTTTACATGGGCACCATAATACATACACTATCCAAGAAGAATTACAAGTATAGTAAGAATTGATGATAAATTTATCATTAGTACCCGGATTTATGTGGGTGAAACCACTTGTGATCTTAAGACCAGGCTGAATAATCATCACCATACGATCAGAAAAAAACGTTTAGATTTACCAGTATCTAAACACTTCACAGAGGCAGGTCATTCTGAATGGGATCTTAGATGCATGGTGTTAGATGATGTAGTTCCTTTAAGGAGAGGAGGTGATAGGATTACAGCATTAAAGAAAAAAGAACTAAAATGGATTTATACATTAAATGCGCTGAGACCCAATGGATTGAATGTTGATTTTAAGATCTCCCAGAAAATGCTTAGGTAGTTTGCCCTATCCTTAGAGGTTCCCTTTACTCTGATTCAGTTTAGGTGAAATGTGCTTATATTATTATTATTTTTTACTTATTCTGTTTTTTCTCCTTTCTTTAGATACGTGGATGGGGATAGGAATCATCACCTCCATTTTGTATTGATCGGTTTTATTTTTATTTTTTAAGTAAATTTGTTTTTTTATTTTTCACCCTTTTTTTCAATAAAAATTACTCTCGGTCAATTGCGCTGTTTGATCGAGTCTGGCACTAGTTGTCAAATCGTCTGTCAGGGTAGTAAATCTCTTCCATAGGGATAACTCATGCGCTTTAGGTACTATCTTAATTTAGCTGGCAAAGATATACATTTATATTGAGCCTCCAGTATACATTGTTAAGGTGAGGAGTTGCCAATTTTAAGGCAGTAGTGTGCATGATGCGCGAGTCCCATTCCTTGTCATATATTTGATGGGTTTGGTACTATGCTCACTGCGGTTCACTTGAATTGCTCATCATATATGGGTTAATTTTGGTGTTCTATACACTTTCTCCCTTTTTATAGTATATTGTATACCTTGGCTCTTGCAATATCTTATTATATAATATTCCATAATATCGCCATAGTTTATATGTTATCTGCCGGCTTTTAGTATAGATAGTATATTCCCTTATTAAAGATGGCTCATATGTCTCTGGTTAAGCCATTGCGCAAGCCCGGAAGTGGGTTTCAACATCTAGGGGCGCTTAGTATTGGCTTTCCCTTCAGTAAAATGGCCGCCGTCTCTTTCATCCTTAGTGCGCATGCGCGAGTTTCTCCTTTGAGATAGAGTGTCTTCCCAGCAGCCTGTGACATATGCTCTTCCGGACATGCGCATTACAGCGCTCAGAACTCAGATTTCAGGAATATTTAATGTTAGCATTACGGCTTTGATTGTATACATATTCATATAATTTGGTGATAGGAGGAGTTTGGATCCGCCCCCATACCACTATGAACGTATATTAAGTAGCATAAGATGCATTAACTATTATTGTACTTGTTCAAGAGGACTTTATTAATGTATTGCACTTTTTTCACTTATGTATTTTTTATTATAAACACTTAATATGATCACTATTGATATTTTAATCACTGTATTTAAATGAGAGATTTGTATATTTATCACAATTGTACACTTAATTAGTAATTTGAATATTTATGATAACACCCCTTTATATACTTGGCACTTTCACCTTGTAATTGCTTGAAGAAGGCTCTTGTAGCCGAAACGTCGCTATTTTTATATAGATAGATGTATATAGATGTACAGTCATGGTGGCAGGTTCACCAAATTTTTATGTAAACCTCCCCATATTTATAAAACAGGGCTGGGCCATTGTAAATTTAGCACTTCTCCCCCTTTGTTTCCCCCAGGCACCCTCTTAGATTGTAAGCTCTTGCGAGCAGGGCCCTCACACCTTGTGTCTCACCTGTAAGTAGCTTTCACTGTGTAATGTCTGTCCTTTGTCTGTAATTATACCCTCTACATTGTAAAGTGCTGCGAAATATGTTGGCGCTATATAAATAAAGATTATTATTATTATTATTGGACATGTTGGAATAAAGTCTTTTTGCATTTTTTGAAAGAGGAGCGCTGCGGTCTTCCTTGGATATTTATCAGGACTGGTAACTTCTGTCCCAATTTTTCGCTGGCACCCACAGTTTCTTTTCTTTTATAGAGTGCTGCCTGTCTTCACTTTGTTATATATATATATATATATATATATATAATATATTATATATATATATAATATATATATAATTAAAATATATTTTATAGTAGAGGAAAAAGAAGATGGTGGAACCGGCGCACATGTGTATCCAGGAATGCCAATGATGCAGGCAGGGAGATCCAGAAAATTACTTTATTATTCTAAAAAGGCTAGGGCGATAACCTCAGCCAAACTTAAACAATTTAAAAGCAAGTAAAACCCGACGCGTTTTGCGTTTATCAAACGCTTCCTCAAGTGGTTTGGAGTGCACCACCTATTATAATAGGTTTATTTATTACTGTATATCTTTATGGGAGCAATTATCGATAAAGGGATTTGTATTTTTGTGTGAGATTTTTTAATAGTATTTAATAAAAGTTGTTGTTTTATGTTGGGGTTTTTTCATACTGGGATAACGGGTAAAGAAATAACTAGCATTAGCCCTGAAATTAATTAATTAACAGTATCCAGCAAGCTCCTGACCTCCACCCAGTGGTGGCTGTAGGCAGACAGAACAGATGTTTTCATGTGTAAAGTAATGGTAAGATGTTTATCAGTACAAAATACAAAACCTAAAGCCAATGTGATGATAACAGGAGGAGATTCACTTTGAAGTGGGTTTTCTGACATAAGATAATGCCCGGTGGTGCAGACAGCTCTAACTCCTCATAAGGACTTTCCAATGAATGCCATAAAGAGGATGAGTGTATTACAGGTCTTATATATCCATTTGAAGCGATAATAGCTAAATAGCTTTGCACTTTAATGTGTGTTTTGATATCAGTAAAAATGGTTTGCAAAAACTGTCCAGGTCATTTCATTGTTTGAATAGGATAATGTGATACATTGAAGAAAAAGTGAGTGTGGACGGTTGATTAGATCAACTTTTATTTGAATTTGGAAAGACTCCCACATCCATATACATATTGTAATAGCAAGAAATGATCATGATTTACAGATGTAATATTGCTCGGCATCACAGCGCATGTCATTCCAGCCATAAAATCTTATATCCACACAGTCTTCATTGCCATCCAAGTTATTTGGTTCAGTAAATCCCCAGCGGCTGAAATAGAAGATACTGGAGATAATACGACAATGTTCATCGCACAGATACATGATTAGAAGAGGGGACACAAGACCCAAGCTCAGGGGCGTTGCTAGGGTCCTAAAACATCCGGGGCCCGTGCCCTCTGTGTTACATTTTGCTGTATGTATGATGCTATATTACACCGGGGATGTATAATACTGTATTATACACAGGGGATGTATAATACTATATCATACACAGGGGAAGTATAATACTATATCATACACTGGATATGTATAATGCTATATAATACACCTAATGCTATATAATACACCCCTCAGGCAGCTGTATACACTGCCCCCTCAGGCAGCTGTATACACTGCCCCCTCAGGCAGCTGTATACACTGCCCCCTCAGGTAGCTGTATACACTGCCCCTCAGGAAGCTGTATACACTGCCCCTCAGGAAGCTGTATACACTGCCCCTCAGGTAGCTGTATACACTGCCCCTCAGGAAGCTGTATACACTGCCCCTCAGGAAGCTGTATACACTGCCCCTCAGGAAGCTGTATACACTGCCCCTCAGGAAGCTGTATACACTGCCCCTCAGGTAGCTGTATACACTGCCCCTCAGGTAGCTGTATACACTGCCCCTCAGGAAGCTGTATATACTGCCCCTCAGGTAGCTGTATACACTGCCCCTCAGGTAGCTGTATATACTGCCCCTCAGGTAGCTGTATATGCTGCCCCTCAGGAAGCTGTATACACTGCCCCTCAGGAAGCTGTATATACTGCCCCTCAGGTAGCTGTATATACACACCCCCAGGCAGCTGTATATATCTACAGTTATACTGATCAGCTCTATGGGTCATATATACACTGCTGACCCATGATTGAGCTGATCAGTATAACTGTAGACTGTCAGCTCTGTGGGTCAGGGTGACCCACAGAGCTGACAGTTACTCTGCAATTAAATTATATTGACCCCCCCCAGATATGTTAATGACAACTTCTCTCCAGCCTGTAAACAGTTAATACCTGGAGTAGCTGCGGCTGCTCTGCTGGGCTCGGCGGGCACTCACTGACTGGAGGAGGAGAAGGAGCCGACACTCAGAGCTCCCTGCAGCCTGGCTCCTCCTCCTCTTCTACAGGAAGCTGCCGACAGCTCAGAAAGATAGGCTGCTCGGCTCCAGACCCTGCACAGCGCACAGCAGGCTGCATGGAGCTCCGCCGGCGGTAGCAGCAGAGAGGCAGTAAACATAGTAGTCGCCCACGCCGCACTGCTAGTTCTCATAGAGAACAGCAATGCAGCGCCGCACTACTGTAGTGAATGAGGGCCGGCCGGGGAAGGAAAAAGATTCGGGGCAGCAGGCAATACATCCGGGGCACAAACCCCGAATAATATTGCCTAGCGACGCCCCTGCCCAAGCTTATGTTTTCTGACTGATTTCAGGCCTTGTTAATCCAGATAAGAATTTATGGAAATAGGAAATATCTACAAATGAACAGCTTTGGAATCTTTCACAGACACAGCAATTTGTGATGATTAATTTTTTAACATATTTCTATGTTAGCTTGAGGTCTGGGGGAGCTGTGGACCTTAGTTTATACTGTTTCTAAATTTGTTAACAGATTAACATTCAAGGGGTTTTCTCACTACGAGGATTGCTTTTTATTTTAAAAATCTTTCAAAAACAAGTCACTGCAATACAGTGGGGAAAAAAGTATTTAGCCAGCCACCGATTGTGCAAGTTCTGCCACTTAAAAAGATGAGAGAGGCCTGTAATTGACATCATAGGTAGACTTCAGCTATGAGAGACAACATGAGAAAACAAATCCCGAAAATCACATTGTCTGATTTGGAAAGAATTCATTGGCAAATTATGGTGAAAAATAAGGATTTGGGCAATAACAAAAGTTCATCTCAATACTTTGTTATATTTCCTTTGTTGGCAATGACAGAGGTCGAATGTTTCCTGTAAATCTTCACAAGGTTGGCACACACTGCTGCTGTTGGCCCATTCCTCCATGCAGATCTCCTCTAGAGCAGTGATGTTTTGGACTGTTGCTGGGCAACTCCCTCCAAAGGTTTTCTATGGGGTTGAGATCTGAAGACTGGCTAGGCCACTCCAGGACCTTGAAATGCTTCTTACAAAGCCACTCCTTCATTGCCCTGGTGGTGTGCTTGGGATCATTGTCATGCTGAAAGACTCAGCCACGTTTCATCTTCAATGCCCTTGCTGATGGAAGGAAGTTTGCACTCAATATCTCACGATACATGGCCCCATTCATTCTTTCATGTACGTTTGGCACTGCAGTATCTGAGTCCATGGTGGCATAATATGTGTTACTGATGGTAATCTTTGTTATATTGGCCCCGGCTCTCTGCAGGTCATTCACTAGGTCCCCCCGTGTGATTCTGGGATTTTTGCTCACCGTTCTTGTGATCATTTTGACCCCAGGGGTGAGATCTTGTGTGGAGCTCCAGATTGAGGGAATATTATGAGTGGTCTTGTACATCTTCCATTTTCTAATTATTGCTCCCACAGTTGATTTCTTCACACCAAGCTGCTTGCCTATTGCAGATTCAGTCTTCCCAGCCTGGTGCAGGGCTACAATTTTGTTTGTGGTGTCCTTCGACAGCCCTTTGGTCTTCACCATAGTGGAGTTTGTAGTGTGACTTTTGAGGTTGTGGACAGGTGTATTTTATACTGATAACAAGTTCAAACAGGTGCCATTACTACAGGTAATGAGTGGAGGACAGAGGAACCTCTTAAAGAAGAAGTTACCGGTCTGTGAGAGCCAGAAATCTTGCTTGTTTGTAGGTGACCAAATACTTATCTTCCACCATAATTTGCCAATAATTTTTTTCCAAATCAGACAATGTGATTGTCTGGATTTGTTTTCCCATTTTGTCTCTCATAGTTGAGGTCGACCTATGATGTCAATTACAGACCTCTCATCTTTTTAAGTGGGAGAACTTGCACAATTGGTGGCTGACTAATTACTTTTTCCCCCACTGTAAGTTATAGAAAACATGGATTATATCCAAGATTTGTTTGATGTATATTTTTCCCATTGTCCTATGCCATGTACTCAGCTATCAAAGAGTTGTGGGGACAGTCTGTCTGCTTGTGTGTATTCTTCTTTCTGCTTTCCTACTTAACACATCCATGCTAATTGACATAACTGTCAAAAGTGTTTTCTGTTTTTCTTTCTCTTTGAACAGGTGTGACCATGCACAAACAAATATCATCAGGTGAATTTAAAGGGAAAGGCATGCTTCAACATCTTAATATTCTGCATGAATTTATTACAAAGTATTTCAGTTTATAGGATTGAAGGCAGCCAAAACCTTATTACTTAACTCTATGACTACGAAGGATACTTGGAGCTATAGATCAAAAAAACAAAGCTCTAAATTTATATATTTATTCCAAGAATTATGCTATAAACTGGGGGGAGGAGGGTATTCTTTACATGTTCAGGAAAATTTTTTCTTTTACACTAACTGTGGTTATTTTGTAGCATTTCCTAGTACAAGAGGTAGTACAGGCAAGAACCAGCGACATCTATCTCACATCTAATGGTGCTGGGAATTACATTTAACATGGAGGAAAAATGGTGTTAAATGGATTCAGCAAAAATATCCGATGCATTTTTAAAATCAGGAGATATTTTTATAGTTGGCTGTAAATACATGTTGGCTTTGTTTTGCCTTCCTTAGCATGAAACAACTAGGTCTTAGGGAGCTTTCACACAGCGCAGTTTTGGTGCAGTTTTAACTGCGCTCCAATGAAACTGCCTTTATTACCAGCAAGCTTCTTTCAGTTGTCTAAATTATTCAGAAAGGTGTTTCAAGTAAGTGATCAATTACTGTGTGTAAAGTCTTGTGGATTACAAACACACTGATGGATTCCTCACTTTCCAAACAATTTAGATAACGAAAAGAAGCTTGCTGGTAATAGAGGCAGTTTAATTGGAGCACAGTTAAAACTGCATCAAAACTGCGCTGTGTGAAAGCACAGTTGAACTTGATGTGATTTATTTCACCCTTATTAATTATTTAAATATTTTTCTGATAAATTCTTAAAAACTATCCTTTGTATATCTAACTATGGTACTTTTCACTATATAAGTTGTAAAACTTAGTGGTGATGATTAAAGGGGTTTTGCCACGATCTCATTTCATACCTCCTGTATCCTGCTCTTCAGCTCTGTGTGCTCAGAAGGAGGCGTGTGTGATTTGTTCGAATTGCATATCATGTGACTAAGCAGGATGACATCACCATGTCACCTCTAGTGAAAGAAAGGTCTGTTTATGTAAAGAGCTGTGAGTAGCTACACTGTAGCTCAGAGGTAACATTTTTGCTTTACAGCACAAGGGTCCTTGGTTCAAATCCCTGCAGGAACTTAACCTGTGGATTTTTTTTTCCTCTTTATCAATGCACAGACCTCATTGAGGTTTCTTTTTTTATTTGCACTGTTTGACTTATTACTAACTAGTCCAAAGGACAGGAGTAGAATGACAGCACCTGGGGTTTGAACACTCAGTAGCTAACTGAGAAGAGAGGTGATGTCTGAGCATGTGCTGACCAGGACTGAGGAGTCACAGCCTGTGTTATCCCCTGGAGTCGAGCTGTAAACAATGGATCACTAAAGGAGCAGCTAAAACAAAAACGGTGCAGAATTTTTAATAATAATGAATGGTGAAAATGTTTATTATTTAATTTGCAAACTTCCCACGTCAATTTTACTTCGTGACAAAACCCCTATAAAGGGCTGTATTGGGAAGATTATCCTTTTCATATGTCCTCAGGGAAAGTTCTGAACTCCCCTCCATTACTTATCTCTTGGGCAGACTTAGGGTGCTTTCACACAGCGCAGTTTTGGTGCAGTTTTAACTGCGCTCCAATTAAACTGCCTTTATTACCAGCAAGCTTCTTTCAGTTGTCTAAATTGTTCAGAAAGGTGTTTCAAGTAAGAAATCAATTACTTAGCGAATAAGTATTATTTTTCTTTCTCTACCTGACACACCTGACACACCCTAACCACGATCAGCTCCCACAAAGCATATCCCAACTTAATTGATAGGTTAGGCCCTCTTATGCCAATCTCAGACAATCCTTTCTTCCCACCAGGTATGGGTTCTTACCTCTTTTTGGGGAGCTCAAAATTAGCCCTGTTGCGCCTTCATCAAGTTATCAAGTGATAACGGGTGGTAATCCTACGCCACTCTCTATGTTTACCATAGAGCCCACTACTCATAACCCCTCAAGGTTCCAATATAGTCAACCGCAACATTTTCTTTCTTCTTGTGGCAATAGTCTTTGCACTCAGAGACCCCTTACCCGGTTTGAATAAATGTGTCTTCACCAGTTTCCACCACGGCACTCCATCTCCGCTTTATACACTGAGCTCTACCGTTCTGATCAATCTGACCTCCCTACCTACTGTACAGCTTGGGAGAAAGAACTCAATAAAAAATTTACCCTTGAGCAGTGGCACAGATGTTTTAACCGTAAACATAAGGCAGTTATAGCCATGAAAGCCCAGGAAACTAGTTTTAAAATCTTGTCACGGTGGTACAGGGTTCCTCAGATACTTCACAAATGGTTCCCGTCAATTCCAGATATATGCTGGCGGTGTAAATTAACCTGTGGAACCATGCTACATATCTGGTGGGGATGCCCTTCCTTACAAGATTTTGGAATGTGGTTTATCGCCCCATTAAAGAAATGTCAGGAGTATCTATCCCGAAGACCCCCGAAGTAGTCCTATTATTTATGTTTGACAAGGGGGTATCAATCTATAAGAAGTCCTCCTTGGACATCTTCTGAAAGCAGCTAAACTATTATACCTAGACATTTGAAGTCCCCTGAACCTCCTTCAATAGAAGAATGGTCAGCTGAAGTGTCTCATATCCACCATATGGAAGAACTTTTAGCCACTACAGAGGAACTGGCCCAATTGTTAATCAGAACGTAGACACCCTGGATTCAATTTAAAAACTCACCTGTTTTTCTTTCTCTTACCTCCTAGGTTTTGTATTGCCACCATAGTTTTGCCCTGACTTCTGGCATTCATCCCCCACTTTTCTGTCCCACTCCTTTTTTTTTTTTTTTTTTTTTGTGTGAGTGTTGTTGGTATGTGTGTTTATTGTTTGTTTGCTCTGTGGCTACAGGATAGACATCTCATTCTTGGACCTCAAAAGTCCTTTCGTGCACCATAGCCCGATTCAATATACCCCTTATATCTTCTACTTTGAAATCTGCCTATACTATGCTACCTCTATCTATGTTAAACAGGATTGTATTGTTAATATTTTTATTGCTGTGCCCTTTGCCAATGTTGAATTTTTCTCTGAATGTTCCACGTCCACCGGCAACTTTTCATTGAATGTTTTAAGGCCAAATGTTATGCCAAGGACTACAACAAGGTGCAAGTTTTGCTTCTCTGTGACATTATCGAACCATTAACATTTCACTGTTATGTATTTCCTTTCTCTGTTTTTCAAAAAAAACTCTAAGGGTAAGTTCACACAGCTTATTTTTAGGCGCATTTCGCCACGTATTGAGAGCATACTGCGCTCTAATTCGAGCGAAATGCGTCCCAATCATTGCGGTAATCCAATGTTCTCATAGAGAACTATGGATTACGCCTCCTCTCCCCGCTCATACAATACAATTGTAGAGCGGGGAGATAATTGACATGTCATTTATTCATGCCGTTTATGCGCCGCGAGTAATGACAGTCTATTGGCCGGCGGGCTGCGCCGCCCCCCCCCCCCCACGCCGCGGGAGTACGCACTGATCGGCGCGAGCACCCAAACACCCGGCTGTACTGTACGCCCCGCAGTTAAGCCGTGTGAACATACCCTAAAACTCTTTTGAATTAGAGGAAATCAATGACTGTGTGTGAAGACTTGTGGATTACAAACACACTAATAGATTAAGCATAAATCAACAAAAGTCTTGGTAGCACTCACCCCTTCGGAGGTAAAATTTATATGCAAAGCTCTGAACACCAGGCTCCAAACATGTTCCTGCTTGGATGTACCAGCGGCCCACCGGTATAAATATACACTTGTACAAGCACGGCAAAAAATCCAGCAGGTAAAATTCACGTATCTTTATTCCATATTACAAACACATGAGGAGACATCTGTGTTGTAGCATCAACTGACGCGTTTCAGGTTCCGCCCAAACCCTTGGTCACAGCTCTGTGAACAAGGGTTCGGGCGGAACCTGAAACGCGTCAGTTGACGCTACCACACAGATGTATTTTCATGTGTTTGTACGTTTGTATTATGTAAAGATAAGTACAAGGTTGCACACTAATTGATTGCTCACTTTCCAGACAGTTTAGATAAATGAAAGAAGCTTGCTGGTATTAAGGGGCCCACATAAACTGGGTGCATTTAAAACTGCCTAAAATTGGGTGCTGTGGAAACCCCCTTACACTTTTTATACATGGCCCTCCATTCATTTGAATAGCTGGTAGGAGCATAAAGTGCAGCTCCTGAGTCCTAATGCAAAACACTTGTGTCTTTTTTAATGCAGATCCGGCCCCAGGTGGGGGCCTACTTCCCCCCTATTATGGTATGTCTCTGATGACTGACGTATAATATTACATTTTCTCTGTGGCAATCCCTGGTGAATAGAAATAGGCCCTTTCCCTAGTTCTTCACCAAATTTTTCAGTAGGAATAATGTTTGGGTTTGAAGAGGGGCTTGAATCGGGGCTACAAGGTGGATCAGATCCCTTTCAAGCTTTCATTACTCCTCCTAGGACTTCATTTTGGACAAATAAATATTATAGAAAAGATTCCCTGAAATTTGTTCTGTCTTTTTAGATAAAGTTGGCTGTATTTTACTTACCTAAAAGTGAGAGGTGAACCATCAACCCATGTCCATTGGGAATTGTATTTCAACAATCCAATCCATAAGATCTTTCCAGTGATTAAAGGCAGTAAGGCACCCTGGTACAGAGCAGAATGACAAGACTTGATAACTGGATTTTGTTTGACAGTGGTGTTGGAGCACAAATATTTGTGGAAGGAACAGAATAAATGCCCCTTTCAGCTGCACAGAGGCCCAAAGGGGACCCACAATTCTGTTTTTTTTTGCCCCCCTGCTCTCCCCCCAAATTTTTATCGATCACTTGTAAGGTTTTGTTCACGCGACGGATTTTAATGAGGAATTAAACACGGATTCTGCGTTGGATTCCTTATTAAAATCCTTTTGCTATCCGAAGGCCATTCCCTTAAATGGCCAGTCTGCATGGTATTTCACACAATGAACTACAGCGTGGATTTTCCACACCATGAATTTGAAATCTGTGGTGTGGGGAAAAAAAAGAATGAACATGTTTATTCTTTTGAGTGAACCCTAATTGGATCCCACCCCGGTAGAAGGGACGCAGGTTGGCCCATGTTCAAACATGAGGCACACACGCCTCTGTTAAGTAAAAATACTTTGCAGAAATCTGAGGTGTCATCTGAATTTCTGTTGAAAAAAGCATGTCGGGATTTTCCGATTTAAAAACTCCAACATGTGGACCTGTCCTAAGACACTCAAACACTTATCACCCTAGCTGATGATGTGGGTGGTTAAGCAGTATACAGCCAAAGATAAGAAGTCTGGCACCTTCTGACTCATTAGGGATGTCATCATTAATCACCATTACTGCCTTAGCACACCAGGGATATTGGTATAAACCTTTACTGCTCTAACCCACCAGGGGTGTTACCAATTGACACAAGGTAACAAAAAAGGGGGATTAAAAAAAAAAAAAAAAAAATTTTATTATTTTGATAAATAACTTTAACCATTCAACATTTAACTGTTGCTTCTAACAATGCCTAATTATATGTTCTTGAATGTTCTGGACATCCAGTTCTAGATCTTTATATGTTCTTGCCTATAAGGACATTCAGTTCTAGATCTTCATATGTTCCTGAATGTTTAAGATATACCATTCTAGATATTTAAATGTTCTTGAGTCTTCTTGACATTCAGTTCTAGATCTTATATGTTCTTGAGTGTTCTGGCATTCGTTCTGATCTTTAGTTCTTTTGTTTATATATTCAGTTCTTGATCTTAGATGTTTCTTCCCCTTTTAAAGGAAAATTTATTTATATTTTATAGTTTTTTTGGGGTTTTAGGGCATTCAGGGCATTCTCGATCTTTATATGTTCTTGCCTATAGGGACATTCAGTTCTATATTTTATATGTTTTTGGGGGTTTTTTTGGCATTCGTTTTCGATTTTAAGTTTTTTCCTAAGGGACATTCAGTTTTAATTTTTTTTAGTTTTTTTATTTTTTTTGGGCATTTTTTCGATCTTTATAGTTTTGCCCATAGGGACTTCGGGTTTTGATTTATAGTCCTTAGAGTTCTAGGTATTCTGTTCTAGATCTTATATGTTCTTGCCTATAGGAACATTCAGTTCTAGATCTTATATGTTCTTGAGAGTTCTGGACATTCTGTTCTAGGTCTTATATGTTCTTGAGTGTTTAGGGCATTATGTTCTAGATCTTATATTTTCTTGAGTGTTTAGAACATTCAGTTCTAGATTTTATATGTTCTTGAGTGTTTAGGGCATTCAGTTCTAGATCTTATATGTTCTTGAGAATTCTGGACATTCTGTTCTAGGTCTTATATGTTCTTGAGTGTTTAGGGCATTATGTTCTAGATCTTATATTTTCTTGAGTGTTTAGGACATTCCATTCTTGATCTTTTCTATAGCAGATCTCCAACTCAGTAAACTTTATTCAATGGTACAACTATAGCTGTTATGGAATTGCTACAACTGTAGTCCAAAGACATACATTGAATTGTATGCAATCTTGTCGACTGAAGCTGTCACTTTCATTGTTTAAAATCAACAAGCATGCTAAATTATCAGCGTTTTGAGCCTTTCTGCTCGAGTATAACTAGTTTTATTTTAAACCCATACCTTTTAAAAATCACGTCTTGAGACACTGAATTATGTATCATGCATGTGTACAACCAGTGGTAGTTCAATAACTATGGGTATCGACTGGACGGACTATTACTAACTAAATAAATAAATAACCAGCCCTACAATAATAGGGGGGATTTAATATTCTTGTATTGAGACTTACGTTTTTTCCCCATCCTCGTACAATAAGGGAAATGGGGGTTGCATTGCAGTACAGTTGTTATTAGCATCTTGCCATGTTCCAACAGTGGTAGAGAAATAGTAACATGAAGACCTGATTGCATACCATCCATCTGGACATAAAGATCTGCTGAACACTGAAATAAAAAAGAAAGTCAATGGGAATAGCAAGGAAACAGTGGGAGGCAGTGGGTCTGCGCCCTAGGTTCTGTGTTCCATATGGCACCAAGAAGCCACCGTGCCTTGGCCAGGGTATTTAGATACACTATTAGGGTACAAACTTAAACTTTGTCCCCGGTAAAGGAAGACTTTACTACAATTCTCACAATTTATTCAGTTCTCTCAGTGGAAATTATTAGATTTCTGTGGATGAGAAGATGAAGGGCATTGTGCACATATATGTTTACACTAATTACAAAAGACTTGAATTTATATTGTAAGCAAGTTTTTGCAAGAGTTTGGGGGTCACTTCTTTTATCAAAGACCCCTTCACATCAGGTTTCTGGTCCTTGTTCTTGGTATGAGACAGGATACTGTAAAAAATGTATCCCCGAGGATATGTGGAGGGCTGTGATAGGGCCATAGAGATCTTTAGGGCAAATGTAGTCTGAATTGGACTATGTTGCCCTATTTACGGAACGTTTTTCCTATTTACCAACATTTGTGGCCGTACAAAAACTTGGGAAACATTTAAG